>BGNK01000941.1:89210-186729 GCA_003297005.1 Symbiodinium sp. clade A Y106
CCAATCTGGGCCCCGTTGGAAGTTTTACTCCATGAAGTGGCTGAAACCAGTCATGGATGCCCAACTGCTCATGGCTCGGGCGGCCGCCCGCGGTTCAAGCCCAAAGCCCGCCTACAACCCCCACGGGGGCGGCCAAGATGATGCTACGCTGCCACGTCTTGGACGCGCCTGGGGGGGTGTGAGGGGGGCTTTGGGCTTCGAGCGCGGGGGGCCGCCGGAGCCATGAGCAGTTGGGCATCCATGACTGGTTTCAGCCACTTCATGGAGTAAAACTTCCAACGGGGAGAGTACTGGGGAGAAATGGGGTACTTCCGGGTGGCGAAGGGTGCACTGCTCTTGGAGGACCAGTGCTCTTGGGCGGTGCCTGCTGCCTTCACGGCTGCGGAGAAGAACAACCAGGTGCATTGCCACGAGGGCGGCGACAATTGCAAGGCGAAGGCTGCCGAGCAGATCGTCGTCTGAGAGGGTATGGGCCAACAAGTCCCCGGATTCCGGCACAGCATCTGTTCGTGGTGTAACGCCTCAATTCTGACGCCTTGCTTTGTACTAGTTGAAGTTATTCCTTTTGCCAGAGCGTGCTGGAAAGTTTCAGGGAAACTCAACGTTTTCGTGCACATCGCTTCGTTTGAGGAAGTGGGTGTGTGCGTTTGTGTGCGTGCGCGCCCCTCAGGGCTCGTGCCTGTTAGCGGTAGCTGATGGTGCATGATTGGTCCCGTCAGCACCAAGAGACCCCAAAAAAGCATCTTGCTTGAGCGTGAGTGCCGAAGCCCTGAAACTTCTAACTCTAAGCTGTGAGGTAACTCCTTCTTCCTGCCCCTGACCTCAACCATGTATCTGACCAGCTGCGAGATCGACGTGGAGGTGCGCCAGCTTGGTCAAGCATTCTATGCTGAGTACTAGGTTTGTAGGAAGTTTAGTTAGCAGGCTTCTGAAAGCTATGGCTACCTTCTTTGGGGAGCCTTTCAATGATGCTCTTACTGTTTAGAGTCTAGAGTCAATGCCCCTGGAGCTCCCCCACATGTACTTCCGGCTTATGTGGGTTCGCTATTGCAGCCCATGCAAGACCCCAAAATTCGCAGTTCAGCGGAACCGAAACCATGTCAAGCCATGCAACAAGACACCCTTGTAACCTTAGGGCCTTAGGGACGCCAAGGGATCTTATATGTCACATGCCAGGGTTGGCGAACCCCCTCCCAGCTGCCCCTCCCATGGTATACCGAGTCATCTCGAGTCCATGGTATACCCCGCCTCTCCCCCTGTGAAGTGGCACCGCTCCCTGCTCACGTGGTGAACAGCGCGTTTGAACGGACAACCTGCTGTGTGGAGCGACACGGACAAGGGCACCAGGTGGGAGACCATTGGGGGCGGGGGTTGAGAACCCGGAAAAAGGACACATCCACCAGGAAAAGCAACACCTTGTTATGTAGGAGTGTTTCGGCTTGAGCCTTGCGCCAGGCTATAGTGGCCATGCTGTTCATGCTCCTTGCCGTGACGAAGCTGTGGCTACTTCTCCCTTATATCTTTCGATTTCGTGGGGGCCCCAGTGAGCCCACAGGATACGGCTGCCTCAAGCTTTTCAGCTCCGGGGCCCCTCTTAAGAGAGTTTTGCTGTCGGGTCTGCGTGAGTTGTTGGGAGTCCCGTTGGGAGAGTCATTCGGTCTGGGTTGCTTTCGATTTCCTGTGTCCGAGCTGTGTAATGAATACATCCTCAATCCAAAGACGTTCCCAAACTGGATTTCGGTTCGCGGAAGACTTGGCATTCAGCATGATAAGTTCACTGTACAAGACAGTCTTCCGTTGCAGGGGTCGCCGTGGATGATGCCGCTGGACTGCAACAGATTGTCATCCAGGATGTGGGTGTCCGGGAATATTCCGTCGGTCGAAATTAAGGCCTCAGGAACAAAGATTCCGATGCAGCCAAGTACTTGCACCGGTGAAAGATGGATTTGTTTTCAGCTCTGAGTAATTATCCCTGTCCAGGTTGTGAAACCCCAGACCCATGAATCTAATTTTGAAAGCGCTGTATTCGGGTTGTCGGTTCAGGCTGTGTACACACGTGTTGACGCCTAACAGCAGTTATCGCAAGATGTTGCTTGACGATTCGGGGACAATCGCCACCGTTGCCTGCGTAGTCACGAAGGCTTACATGCAACCCTTCACCCGAAACCCCGAAACATGGGGGTTCGTCCTGTCAATGTAGGACGCAAGACGAACCTCGAAACCCTATAGACCCAATGTAGCAGGCGAGAATACAATTGAGCGAAAAGTTATAGGGTTTTGGGCTTAGTGCAGGGCGGTCCCTGCTCAAAAAAACGTAGTGCGGGAGGGATTCGGGTGCAGGGCTTCCCAACCCCAGTGCAACAAAAGTCCAATATGGACTGGGCTTCTCCACCCTCAACCAGAAAAACAAACATGTCCGCCGATTCCCGCCAGAGCACCACTCACGAGGTCTATGTCGAACAAGCAGCAGGCAAGATTGGTCTTTCGATGTGTTTCGGGCATCGTGGAATTATTGGGTTCAGGTTTCGGGTTCCATTCTCCCTGTGCTGAACACGTGTTGAATCGTGTTGACCCACTGCGTCTTATGGTGTCTCATGTTCTGTAAGTCGATACTCGGTCGTGAACACTGGTGCGAAGGACTGTAGCATGTTTCGTTCTGTCCGGTCTAGGCATGAGCATCTCGGAACAGAAGCCCAAGCCCTATCCCCGGCAAGCCCGAACCCGAACTCCGAGAAACGTAAACTGTCCATTTTCTATGGCTCATGGTTAAAGCCCTCTAGATCTTCTTGTGTGCATCAACCATCACCCATCTCACATAGCCATCCCACCGTCCAAAAACAGAAAGCCACAGACTGATTTCCCCCAAAAGAGCAAACACACCTGGGCCCCTAAACTGGTGGTGCTGGCGGAGGCCACAAGCGCGTGCTCATTCGCAGTCGAGGAGCTCAAGTAATGCAGACATGGGTTTCTCTCTTTGAAGCTGATCATTGCCTTTTCAGGCTTTGCAGGATAATTATCTTTAAGGCTGTACATTTACGACGGTTATCAGTGGCTTTATGGCTGATTGCTGCAAAGGCTGCGTGTTGACTTCATTGGATTTCCAAGGTGTGACTCTATTGACTCTTGGGCACGTCGTTTCCGTTCTCACGATGCATGAGGTCAAGAAGTTGATCCAGGGCGTTGTTCATTGCCAGCATTCTGCACCAAGTGCTTGGAGCCATAGAAGCAGTGTCTCATCAGTCGTAACAGAAGAAACATGTGTGCTGCTTGCTGGCGGTAAGCACTTTGAACGACATATGACAACGGACGCTCGAGCGAGTGGATGTGCAAGGGTGGAAGGCTTCAAAGAAGTTTCGAAAAAAAACCGAGCCTTTGTCTTCGGAGTGCTCGGCTGTTGCGATTGCACGCGGGTGGCTCTACTCGACAGAGTAACGGTTCACTTGGGGCTTCCCAGCAGCCCAAGTCCATGTGCACAAAGCTGTTTAGACAAGACACGAAACGTGCGGCTTTGGGGTTTGGCTTGTTTTTCTCCGCCTCGGAATGAAGAAGAATGACAAACAACATGCCGCTTTTCGAGCTGGCCCAGGGCGCACAGGCGGTGCTCTTTGAGGCTTTGGGATAAGTCCCCAATTTCACTGAAAGGGGCGGAGCGTCGACGTGGTCGTGGTGCTGGTCGTGGTCGTGTTGTGTTCGTGGTTATGTTGTGGTTGTCGTGTTGTCTACTAACCTGCTTGGCCTCGAGAGTCCGAGTGTGAGTGCGGAAACCTCTGCCGCCTCATTTTTGAAGATTGGGCGGGCTGTCTTGACATGCACATAACAGCTCCAAAAGAGACGCCTGCATATCTGCCCATCCAAAAACACGAAGGCCTACTTGATGGAGTATTCATTTCCTTTTTTGGAATGCTTTCATTTTAAGCTTCCCCGGTCATCCCTGGTCCTCCGGTCGCTTGCTCCTCTCCTCCGGTCTTTTGGCCCGGCACCTCGTCATTCACTGTGCATACATGCGTGTGTAATAAAGTCATGTGTCTCTGATAAGTACATTTGTATCAAATATCAATATCTGTATCTGTATCTATGTTATCTACCTGTGTGTGCATATATATATATATATACATATATATATACATATATATATATACATATATATGTCTGCACATAGTTATTGTATGTAAAGCCTCAGCATATAATTGCGACAGAGCATGTGCGCTCTCCCGTGCTTCACATATAGGTAGGTAGATCGATAGGTAGATAGGTAGTTCGATATATAGACCGATAGTCAGGTAGATAGTCAGATAGACAGCTGGAAGTTAGACCGGTAGATCGATACACAGATACATAGATAGACAGCGAAACATATAGAGGTTGATAGACCGATCGGTATACGGATAGATAGATGGGTGGGTCGATACACTAGATGGGCAGATAGACTAGATAGGCAGATAGATTGGCCGACAGACAAATAGACAGAGATACACTCAGATAGATCGGAAGGTAGACAGACAGAGAAATACAGAGAGACAGATAGGCAGCTAGACAGATAGACAGATAGTCAGATACATAGATCGCTACAAAGACAGGTAGACAGAGAGGCAGCAGGAGGGATGGATAGATAGATGGGTAGATCGATACATAGATAGATAGATACTACATGCCTTTTATAGCGAATGCCAAATCTTCAGCAAAACCCCTAGGCCCTAAACTCCAAACCCCGAAAAGCCTTGAACCCTGAGAAACGAAGAGGTCCTTCGAAATTTCAGCGCCTCCACGAAACACTATTAAAGTCATTATGGCCCCATATTAAAGCCTACACAGTTTGTATTATAGAAACCTTACAGGACATCACTGGCTCTCCGGCCCCAGTCTGCCCCGCTGTGGCCGGCGTACGAGGTCGGGCTTTTGGGGCTTTCGTAGCTTTCGGAATTTTTACAGTAGGGCTGAGGGGCTGTCAGGGCTGAGCCTATACCTTGAGCCTCCTCGCACTTGTTGACTTTTGATTTCGATCTCACAGTGACATCTTGAAACTGCGAACAGTTGCAGTGCGATCTTAGGCCTTTCGGCGACGGTGGTGGGTGGTTCTATGATGTGTCGCTCTACGGTTTCTCCTTTGTTCTGAACAGCAGCTTCTGGAATAAATGCCGGGCAAGTTCCCCACTTTGTCTGACTGGTCTTGCTCTTGCTGACTCGTGTCTCAGGGCCGATGTGCAGGGTTTTGTTCACCTGTGGAGGCAGGTGCAGCGGCCACGAGCTAGCATCCCCAGCCGTCCTTCACAGCAGTTGAAGCAAGTTATTAGGGCCATTGGGGGCAACCTGACGGGTTTGCACCTGATCCCTAGTGCCCTGAGGTGGGGCGGGTGGCCGGTAATGCCAGACATTTGGCTCCACACAAATCTTGTGCCCAGAGAGTTACCAAGCCAAAAGCATTCTGCATGCATGTTATGAAACAACCTCCACAGGAAAGTCGCCGATCTACAGCGGATACCCAGCACGACGACAGCGGCGAGCACTTTTGACCCCGGTTTCAGCAGATCCAGTGTTTTGCATTTTGGGGTTTAAGGTATGGGGTCTAGGGTTTTGTTTCTCTTAGGATGTTAGTCTGCCTTTTAGGTTTTTGTGTTTATGGTGCTGTTGGGTGACTTCAGGCCATCGGGTTAAAGTTAAGGATGTAGGGCTGAGGTGCGAGAGACCTCGATCAATACAGGTTCGGGGGTTTCGGGAATTTTTCGTCGCTTTGACTTGCCAACTACGTAGCTGAGCTGAACTTGCACGGGTTTGTTTGTCAAAGGCTGGGGGTGTTCATCCTTTCCATCCAGCACTTGTGGGTCTCTTCCCAACACAGAATATGGCAGCCTAATTCCCCTAGGAAGAAAGCGCTGCCCAGGGCGCCCAATGTTCCAGGTCAGGTTTCGGGCCGTTGTGTGGGTTTTGTCGTCAGAAGCGGAAACAGAAGCCCGAATCCAACTCCCAAGCTTGTGGACGCAGTCGATGCTTGGGAAGTTGGAGTTCGGGTTTTCGCTGCCTAAATAATTCTTTCGGGGGTTCATTATTATAACTATAGTATAATGGGCCCAAAACCCTATTCTAATTATTAAGGCCCCTGTATTAGGCTTCAGGATGCGACTTCCTTACCTAAACCGCTAAGTCCCTACACCTAAACCCCAAACACTCCCAACTAGAACAGTTTCACTTATCGGACCTCGAACCATATGCCTCGCCTGGATTGTCCGAGTGTGAGCGCCGAATCACCTAAACCCTAAACCCTAAACCGTTGCAAAACGGCTAGCGCTGCGAAGGCCCGGTCAAGGGCTCAAGTTTTGATTGTCCAACATGGGAGTTTCCGAACATTAGGGGTGCCATTTTTGGGTCCTTATAATGAGGATCCTACTATTTAGGGTACTATATTAGGGTCCCCTATTGTCGGAAACTCGCAAATCGGATAGCCGGGTTTAGATTGAGTTACATGGGGCTGTCGTTACTCAAGGTTCATGTAATGTAGTTTTCATTTGGAGGGTTTATTTCATGTTGGCAGCAAACTGCCGGAGTGCAGGGTCGACTCCATTGAACCTTAAATGTTAGACCTGCAAAAAACCCTAAACCTCAAACCACCTGGTCCGTCCGAGCGTGAGCGCCGAAACCACCCCATTCTCAGCTATTTTGTCGGAGCCGAGGTGGCAAAAGCCAAGGCTCCATCACGATCGAGCATCTGGGCTTTTTTTTGTTAAGTGCATCCTTTGCTTTGGTCGTTGAACGTGGTAGGCGGTTCTACAGGGACCCAGACAACAGTCGGCACGCACATGCACAGTTGGGTGCACATTTTTCTGTTCCGGCTACGGCTAGCTGAAGAATCTGAAGACGGTCGGCTTTGCTGTGCCGCTGGTAAAGGTGTGGTCCCAGTGCATTCGCATCTCATTACGGCTGCCTTGTGGTATGATGTGGAGTACGGTCCGTCCTTTCAAAGCTACAGGTTAGTGTACAAACATAACCCATTGCTTTGTGAAGTGCTTGCGCCTGATGCCAACACTCGCTGCTCACAGGAATGCTCAGCACGTCTCGGTCTCGCGAAACGCCAAGGTCCCTGTGCAGCCTCCTGTCCTTCTTTAATTTAGCATCAGCTCAGCAATGTACTTTGTTGAGGGGCAGAAATTTGGACTGCTGTGTTGGAGGGCGAAGGTGGCATTTTACACCGCCGTCGTCTCACGTATTTGAATGGTGGTTCTGGCAGCTGTGATGGTGTTGTCAGCATTGAGGGCGGTGCATCCTGCATCTTCAATAAACAGACTTCGGTTGCCCCCTCATATTCGTTTCTGACTTGACCTGCCGACTCTGTTGCTGTACTATTCTCTGTTGGTAAAAGTATTTGTAACTACTGGTAACAAACAGAGTGTTGCACGACAGCGGCTGCGATGTGTATACCCGGGATGTTATTCATGCTTGAACTGGCATGAACAGCCCGTAGTAGTGGTGGTAATGGTCGTGGTCTTGGTCGTGGTCCTAAAATTGGTGGTGGTGGTCGTGGTGGTGCTGGTTGGTGGTGGGTGGTGGTAGTGGTTGTCGTCGTCGTCGTCGTAGTCAGCGCATGCGCGCGCGCGTGCCGTCGGCATTTCATGGTCGTACAATGCAGCAGCCGAAGCAGTAGCAGCAGTAGAAGTAGTTGTAGCAGCAGCAGCAGCATTGGCGATAGCGGTAGCAGTAACGGCAACAGTGGAAGTAGCAATCGCAGTTGCAGTCGCAGTAGCAGAAGCAGTAGCAGTCGCAGTAGTGGCAGTGGGTGTGGGTGTAGGAGTAGGAGTAGGAGTCGGGGCCGGCGTCAGAGTAGGAGTAGGAGTAGTAGTAGTCGTCGTAGTCGTGGTCGTAGTAGTCGTCGTCGCCAGTAGCAGTAGCAGTAGCAGTAGCAGTAGCAGTAGTAGTACTAGTACTAGTACTAGTACTAGTACTAGTACTAGTACTAGTACTAGTACTAGTACTAGTACTAGTACTAGTACTAGTAGTACTAGTACTAGTACTAGTACTAGTACTAGTACTAGTACTAATACTAGTACTAGTACTAGTACTAGTACTAGTAGTAGTAGTACTAGTAGTAGTAGTAGTAGTAGGCGTCGTCGTAGTCGTAGTAGTAGCAGTAGTAGCCGTAGCCGTAGCCGTAGCAGTAGCCGTAGCAGCAGTAGCAGTCGCAGTAGCAGTAGCAAAAGTAGCAAAGTAGTAGTAGTAGTAGTAGCAGCAGCAGTCGTTGTCGTCGTCTTAGTCCTAGTCCAGTCGTAGTCGTAGTCGTAGTCGTCGTCGTCGTCATGGTCGTCCTGGTGGTCGTGGTCGTGATGCAGCTCATGGGTGGTGATGATGATGATGGTTTCGGTGGTGATTTTACCAGCAATGATGTTTCCATGCCTCTGTTGCCGCAAAACGCATCCCACAAGGTTTCGCAACACGCACCACCCCTTTTTGGGCACCAGCAACTCCAGCGAGGAGAATCCGTCATGAGAAGATTGCATTCCAAGAGTGCGTGTTTGGGTTTGCAAAGCGAGACTTTATGCCCAACAGTGGAGTTGGTTTGTTCCTGACAGAAACCCAGTCTCGGTCGTGGCCTCGTGGAATGCTTGCAGATGACAGCTCTGGATTTCTTCAGGGTAGTTTTGAGGGACCACATGGTTCAGGTTCCTAACCCTAAAACTCCTGAGAATCCCGAAGCAAGCTTTGGACATGATGGACGCTCCGATAGGCCCGTGGAGACTCTGGATCGACTCGAAGTGAGTAGCTGAGTGGCAGCCGTCGAGATTCTCGGGGACCTGAAACGCTCCTTGAAGCCCGAAGCTTGTCCACAGCGAGCATGTGGCCGATGGCACACATGCCAGAATCTTCGTAGGAGGATCCGTGTTCTGGGCTTTCAGTTGTTGTTCTGAGTGTTGGTAAAAGGCCCGGGATTTCCGCAGCAGAACGGGGCAGCCCAAAAGCTAACGGGTTGGTTAAGGTTTTAGGGACTGCCAAAGAAGGAGTGCTGGTCCATGAACTCGGCCGCTGCCCTGGCGGCGCAACTGGCACAGAACTTGGTCGAGAAGGCGCGAGGAAGGGAAAGAAAGGGCGAACCAATCAAGCACAGCCCGCAAACCGCAAGCCAAGCCCTACAGACCCAAAACCGGTCAAAGCACCAAGGTCATTATTCAAGATTCGTGCCTGCCGACCGAACATGTGACAGGACAGGTTGTCGTGGGACTTACGGATCCTTCGGGCGTGCTGCATGTACATAGACATTTGCATGAAATACCTTATTCCTCTCTCTTGGGTCCAGATGTCCTCGCAGTTCAATCAGTAGTTCCATTGGCTGTGGCAGAGAGAGAGAGAGAGACATGAGAGAGAGAGAGAGAAAGAGAGAGGAGAGCGACAGAGACAGAGGCAGATAAAGCACATCTACATAGATACATGTACATAGTTGTACATACATGCATGTCTCTCTATCTATCTCTCATGGGTTGTGCTGAGCCAGACGCCAGAAATGTCGAAGCCCTCGAACGGCAAAGCAGAACTGCGGCTGGAACCCCTACTGCGGCCTTACTCGCAGCCCCAAGCAGTCTTATGTCGTGCACTATCAGACGTAATCAGGGTATTCATACCTTCCGGACCCTTACCCTCCAGTTCCGAATGGTGCGACATGTGCGATGCCCTGCGAAGGTTGTATCTCCTTTTCATGCCCACGATGCCTCTCGCCATGGATTTCTGGTGCACCAGGTTACAGAAGCGCGTCTGGACACGGGAGACCCAGTGCTTTGTCGCTTTGAAACTTCTGGGTTCAGCTAGCGGCTAGCGTGCCATGTGGCATTCGAGCCTAGAGGCCTAGCGGGCCCAGCGCTTTCATCTTCTGGGTTTGCATCCTTTACGAACAGGCTTCTGATTGGGGGCTCCATGAGGACTGCATTAGGATGTAAAACGCCTTGCGGAAACCCCTGCTTCCCCTAGACTCCCTAGACTCTCTCTCTCTTCTCTCCCTCTGCCTCTCCCTCTCCCTCTCTCTCTCTCTCTGTCTCCCCCGCTCTCTCTCTCGCTCGCTCTCTGTCTCCCCCTCTCTCTCTCTCTCGCTCGCTCTCAGCATACTACCTGAAAAGCACAGATAGATGCACAAACTCACGCGCATACAGATGCATAGCCACGCAAGCACACCTAGTAACATGTGCGTGGACTTTAGGATGAAGCGCTGCGAGGCGAAAACGTCCGCAGAGACAGACCCGTTTGAAGCAAGACTTCTCAGGATTCGGAGCGCGTAACACTGGAGTGGCCCTGGCCCGCAGTGGCTAAGTATATTGAGCAAAGGTATCCCCTGATAGTCCTTAATAAGTTAAGTACAAAATACCCCAAACCCATGCCATACCCCGCAACCCTACTCTAATTCGGGCTGCAGCCTTGCCGAAG
This sequence comes from Symbiodinium sp. clade A Y106, assembly GCA_003297005.1. Lineage (NCBI taxonomy): Eukaryota > Dinophyceae > Suessiales > Symbiodiniaceae > Symbiodinium > Symbiodinium sp. clade A. The sequence continues at coordinate 99,603 of BGNK01000941.1, forward strand.
CTGCACATCTGCAGGCTGCAGCGGCAAAGAATATGGTCCAGCCGCTGACAAATCGGCATCTGCTGCTTGGCCATACCACTATTCGTATAGCAGATGGTGAATGCGACTGAGAGTACACTTAATGCAGTATACTACCACCAACCAGCTCTATACAAACATCCATGCATGCGTGCATACATATATACATAGGTATCTATAGATCCTTCAGCTATACTATACAGATCTTGGGCCGCAGCATCTTGGTTGGACAAATTATTGGACAAACTAGTTGCATGGCTACTTGGTACGTGCTACGACGGTGTTGGATGAGTTGAGCCGGTAAGCGACGAATAAGAGCTGCACTTAAGGGTCAAAGTATGTATACCCAGGGTTTCCGGGAAAGTGTTCCCACGGGTGGAGATCGGTCTCTGAACTGCACATCCTCCGGGCTTCCGGTGGTTGGGCAAGGGTTCTTTCGATTATCCGATCCAGTCCCGGCATCCCTGCGGCACAAAAAAAATCCAGTCCAGTGTCGCTTCAGGTTATACAATCCCTACGGAAGTTGATAAACGGTAGTGCTACCGTCCCTGAACCTGTGGAAGACCCTATATAAACCCCAAACCCTCTGTGTTATCAAACCCCAAAAGCCTTCCTCGGAGCCAGAGTCGAGGCTGCTCCTCACTGCAAAAGGAGTTCCAGAGGAGCCGGTTGCTGTGACGAGTCCCTTTAAGGCGACACGTTTCGACAGATTCACAGTGAGAAATTGTTCGCGAGTAGAAATTGATTGTGGCTTTATGAAACAACTCTTTACATAGGTCCCTAAAAAAGGTTGGTTATTTGGGATTATGGTTCTTCCCTGCAGGCTTGGAGCGTCGAGGGTTCCGGTTTCAGGCTTCCGTCTTGGGCCCCCTCGTGCCTTTACGGGATCTGCTGGCAGGAGCGGGTCATCGAGACTTCGCGTGGCAGTTTGAGCCTCTCTGGCCCGAGTTTCGGAACATAGGGGCCCTGTGGGGGCTCTGGTTTTTGGGGGCTTCACAAAAGAGCTGTGTGTCCGAGTCGGGGGGGGGGGGTCCCGATTTCGGAGTCCTTCTCCATTTACGTTAATGGCCAAACCGACCGTTAGACGGCCAGACCCTGATCTTCGAACATGGCCTAGCTGACCCAGTGAAGTTCATAGAAGGTGAACTTTATGCAGGTTGCTGATCGTCGACAGCTGGGGCAGTGCACAGGGATACTGGCGAACAGGGCGATGTGTAGAGTGTAGAGATGGGAGTCTTGCTCGGCCACAGAAGTACCCACGGTGACCCCTCTCAAATCATCTCAGCAAAGTCTCCAGACTGCAGAACCGGGCCTTTGCACCCTAGGCCCATAATGATTTTACTATAGGGGGTCTTAAAAATTCGAGCGCGGATTTGTGGTCAGTGCTCAGTACCTATGTATTAGAATAGGATCTTGGGATGTTGGTACGACTGAGTTGCTAGTGTGCGTGTTTAGCGCTTGTCTTGGCCCGAGCCTCGGGAGTGTGCGCGCGAGAGAAAGAGAGAGAGAGAGAGAGAGAGACAGAGAGAGAGAGAGACAGAGAGAGAGAGAGAGAGACAGAGAGAGGGAGACCGAGAGGTAGAGGGAAGGAGGGAAATAAGGTTTCGGTGTATGTTATACCAGAAACATTTGGAAGAAGGTTTTGGGATATGTGGGTATATTGGTACCAGCATTATATTACGACAGCAAAGCCCAGGTGTTCCATTTCCAGTGACCCTCATCCGTGTGGCTCCTCTCCGTGTGCCGCTGCTGGCGTTCCTTCGTCACAAGAGGGCAGTCTTCGCCTTTGACTGACGGACCAAAGTTTGCATTCCCTAAACTCTGCAAACTTGGAAGTTTCGCTAAACTCGTCATTTGATGATGCAGGATTCTGCCCATCAGCTTTGCGCAGAGTAAGCCTGAAACCCCAAAGCATTTCTGTTGGATGACACAGTTTCTGTGTCGTTATGTTACTTGAGTGGAGTCGAGTGGAGTCATGAAGGAGTCATCACCTGGACTTGGTGTTGTGTGAGTTCTCTTTCTCTGCCCTGGGTAAGTTGGTTTCCTGGTATGGGGCGTGGTGACGGTTTTGTTGCTGCTGTGTGCTTCAGGAGGCCTAGTTATTAGTTTGAAGTAGATGACTTCCAGCCCGTTGTGTGCTTCTTGTCATCGCGCTGCTGCGTGCGAGAGGCGAAATACAACCAGTGGCCCACAAGGTCAATTATGGCCATGTAGTGGTCATGCACAATTTTTCCCAATTGGTTTGCTAAATCTCATTGTAATTAACCATTGCACAGAATAGAATGTCCTCTGGTTGAGGAAACTCGAGTTCCCCATGCTACATCCAGATCGAAGGAAACGCGGTTCCATCTCGAGCCGACACAATGTATTTCAGAAACACCCCAACAGGATCCAAAGTGTAAGGTCCTTCATTTGCTTTGATAAGTGATAAGGTGTTTGCTGGAGCAGACGTGTCCGAAAGAATTGAGGTGGCTGGTGCTTGACTTGGCGATCTTCGCTGTGCCTCGTCTTGCAGACAGCTTCGGTTGGTGAGGAGAGGTGTTACACGACAGCTGGCGCGAGGTCGACAAGTGTTGTGCTCAGGTTAGGACCTAGTATTCAGTACTCTTTCTGCACCACCAATCATAATCGACACACGATAGGCGCAACCAACTCGGAATCAGGATTGTGCCCGGGACCTCATTTGTTGATAAACTCCCAGTGCGTTCCAGAACGAACCAGGAAGTTGTAGATGGCCCCCCTTTTTCCAATTGCCTCGATCCCTTATGGCTGCTGTCTCGTCGACGTTTGTCTTAGTGTTCCTCATGGAGACTCGTGTGGCTCCGTGGAACGCTATTTTGCCAGTTGCATTGCAATGTCGCACCTGCAAGAATACTTAGAGGCAATGCTACGATTGACTACTGCAGTGTGAGTGTCAGAAATGCGGGACCACTATATAGACCCCAAAACAACCATCCTGTCGGATCCGTAGGAAAAGAAGCACCAAGAAACCCCTCGTGAGATTAACCGAGGGTGTCTTTAATTTTTAACACTTATAATTATAGGGGCATTATGAGCAGTGCTTACAGTGTCCTTCGTAAGGCTCCTCTGTTAGTATACAGAGCCCGTAAACGGAACTTGTACCGGACCCTGCATGCCCTTGCCCGAGTCGACGGGTTCCCTACTGGAAGCACGCTTTGTGGTGGGCTGCGCTTGTGCCAGCCGCCCGGCCGAAGCAACATGCCGTCTGCAACTCCTGCAAGCAGGGCTTGCAGAGCATATGCATAAGTTGGGTTAGGCCTTAGCCTCAGACCCTGCCCTTGCACCTGTAAAGTCGGAATATAGAGGGACCCGAATGCAGTTACCATCATCGCCCGTGGTCAGTATTAGTTTCGCATGTGGGGCCTTGCCTGAGGTGTACGGTTTTGGGGTTCGGGGAGTCTGGGGTGGGCTACTGGACAACGAGGCCTGTTGTAACACAAATGTTGCTTTTTTGGGAGACTTGACACTATCAGCACTCAAAGCAGCGATGATGACAATGATGACAACCGCAGCATAAAGGTAAGAGTAGCTGCAGTGATGAGGACTCACAGTGACTATACCCACCTCAAATAACATCGCCTAATAACGTACATGAGAACGTTATTTCTTATATTGCAAGAGAATGAGCAAGTCAATACGCAGGTATACGCATACACACACACATATATATATGGATACACATGCGTAAAGGTATGTGTATGTCTATACACATATCTGTATGTCCGTCTGCCTGGCAGGGTGGCCTGCCTGCGAATACATCCATATATCAAATATCTGTCCATCCGTTTACCGCGCTGTCTATCTGTCTGGCTGTCTGTCTATCTATCTATCTGTCTATCCGTCTGTCTCTCGCTCTCTCTGTCTTGCTCTCTCTCTCTCTCTCTCGCTCTCTGTCTATCAATCTGTCTATCAACTCATCTATCCGTGTGCCTGTGCATATGTACACATAGATAGATAGGGGGTAGGCAGATAAATAGATGCATAGATAGTTGGGCAGATAGAAGCAGGTCCTAGAGCAGGATTCCGAAGCCCTAGCATCTTATAGCAGAAATACGAGCCTCCAGATCGCCCTTCCTGTGTTTCTTGACATTAGAGCACAGTCTCCAACCTATCATGTAGGCGGCTCCTACGATTTAAGCCTACAATTTAGATTTACTTCTGGAGAGCTCGAGTTCAGCTATGGTTGAAGCCTAAGCCCCTAAAGCCGGAAGCCTCAAACCCCGAACCTTAAACAATCTGACAGTGTAGTCCGACCGCGAACCAAGAACCTCGTCTGGCTGTGTCCGAGTTGCGAGAGCGTAAACCCGAAATTCCCTGAAGCCTGAAGCCTTTCTCTAGAGGCCACCATAATACTTTTCTATACTGATACTGTCTTGGGGGTTCCTTATTATAAGTATAGTATAACATACCCCAAAACCCTATTCGAATGATTAAAGCCCCTATGTTTTAGAACCCTACTATGGATCCCTTATCGACCCCATTAAAGAATCCCTTCAAAGGGAAACCTAATAAGGCCCCTTTTTAATGTCCCTTGAGGTTTGGTTCTGGCCCTGATTCTCGCAGCAATCGGCTGGAACTTCACACCTTTGACGCTGCGGGAGTACAAGCTCAAGGACCTCCAGGGACTGTAATATAGGGGCCTTAATAACTTAATAACTACCTATACTATTTTGGGGGGGTGCATAATGGGCCCCAAATCCCTATTATAATTATTAAGGCCACCATGTTAGGGTTTAGGGTTCATGATTGAGGTTTAAGGTTTTGCAGTTTAGAGCAAAGTAGGGCTTGCATAGATCTTAGAGGGTTCAGGATGCGCAATATACAGGGGCCTTAATAACTACCTATACTATTTTGGGGGTTCCTTTTTATAATTATAGTATAATGGGCATCCATCTGCAACGCAGCTTCGTGTTGTTGCGAGAGCCTTCTGTTCTCATTTTGTGGCTCTCAAAGCAGTGACGAAGGCATGCGAGGCCTGTTGAACAACGTGGTGCACACTAGACTTGACGTGCCCGGCAGGCATAGGATCATAGAGGATGTTTGCAAGAGAAAGTTTCAGTTTCATCCGGCTCAAATGCCCCATGGCCAGTCAAGTTTTCATTTGGCCCATGAAAGCAGGCGCTGTGTCCGAGCACACGCAAGCCAAACTATCCAGTGTCACCACGATGAAGTCCACGTCTGCAGTTCGAATCCGCGCGTAGCCGCGATTCGAAGCATGGATTCCATACGGATTGCGCGCCGAGGTTTGTTGTAATTGGGGTGTTAGGTTTTGGTTGAGGATGAAGGGCCGCAAAACCTTACAGTTCAACGCGTCTTACAACAGTTTGGATCCCGCAGGAGCACCAGAGAGAGCTGAAGAAAGCACCCTGCCGTCAGTTTGGTGGTCTTCGGCCAGGTTTCAGTTCAATCTCCATCTGTTTGTTTCTATACCACCGCCAATAGCCATGGTAGCTATGGCTTCGCTACCTTTGCCTACCTCATGCTAGCTCTGTGGATGCGATCGGTTATAGAGTTATAGTTGCGATTTATGTCCGTCTGGTCATTCCAAGTGATCATTGGCGTTTCTTGCATTTGGTTTGCCACCGTTGCCCTTTCATTACGCCGTCACTCCCGCGATGGTTTTGGGCATCGTTGTCGCCGTGCAATGCAACAACACCTAATCCCATGGGCTGCCGACGCCTGCCCTTTCAGGGATTGCAGTTACCCGAATGCGGGGCTCGTCCTTGCTAAGTCCGTAGGAGGGAAAAGCCCAAAAGCCCAAACGCTAAAGCCGAAGCAAGAAATCCCGGAACCCGAAGCCCTAAACTCGAAACCGGACGCCCCAAACCCGAAGCCCTAAACCCGACGCCATGGCATTTGGGCAAAGTTCTGTAGCCCGAACTCCGCAAATCCGAGGTGAATCCTGATCCAAAGCCCTGCCCTCGGGGACCCGGCCGGGCGATTCGAGCCGGTCAACTGCCTCCTGGCCGTCAGTCAGAACAGGGTTTCGGGTTTGTTAGACCTGGGTTGACAGTGTCTGGCGATTGCACAAGTCCAGATGCAAAAGGGGCTGAGAGTTCTGCTTCGGATGTTTACGGGATTTTCAGGCCCCCAGGTTGGGGTTCAGGCTCTCGAACAGGACGAGCCAGCCGAACTTTGCAGCTTCAACTTCACCTTGTCAACCCTAAGACTCTAAGAATCCGAAACCGGGAAAGCCCTGCAGATCGGGCGCGAGAGTGCGAGGAAGCACCCAACACCTTAAGTTCTCTCTTTTATTTTCTGAGATGCCCTGTCGGCGAGCCTCAAGAAGTCGCATGGCGCACATGAGAGGCAGAACCCTGAAGCCTAAACCCTGAACCCACTACAACAAACAGCCTAATGTTGTGATGCCTTGCCTGCCTGCGCGAGTTGCGAAAGTCGAGCCCCTAAAACCTATGCCTCGCCTGGATCGTCCGAGTGTGAGCGCCGAAAACCTATTGAGCTTGTAAACAAGGTGGAAGTTCTACTCCACTTTCGAGCCCTTGATCAGAGACTTGGCCAGCTGTGGGTGTTTGTGCGTTGGGTCAGGACTAGGTCTTGTTGCTTTGTCTGTTGGTTTTGCCTGTCTTCTCCGGAAAAGCCCCGTGCAACCCCGAACCATTCAGCAGTCCCAAATCTTGGACAACATCCGAAACCTTCGAACCCGGGACCATCTCGAGCCTCAGCCAAAAAACCCTGACCCCTGATCCAAAACCCGAAGCCTACACCTTGAACCCCTTAATCTCAAACGTCCCTCACCCAGGGCCCCTCTGCTTTCAGCCGAGGGCAGCACCGCACGATGTACTACGTGGTCTCCAACCTGGTGATGCCTCTTACCCGGAGCCGACGTCTCTCCTACGCCGAGCTCGCAGGCATGTGGGAAAAACCACGGGCAGCTTTGGGTTGTGTTGGGCTGTAGGGCCAATTTAGGGTTTATCCGAGGCTTCTAAGAGTGGGGAGAGCAAGGGTATTGAAGTTAATCCTCTTGCAGTGAACTTGGAAGTTGCGCAAGCTTCTCATGTTCGAAGTGCATGCCCCAAGGTCCGAACAAAGTCAACTGGTTCATTTCGCATTTTTGGGGCACTTCCTTCCGCCACTTTGTCTTCAGCATCCGGAAGCATGCGGAAAGCGTTGCTGTGATGAACAACTACGTCACTCTGACTGCAAGAGCTTCCTGTGCTTCAACCCTAACAGAGGGGCCTTAATAATTACCTATACTAAGTGTTGTAATTAGCATTTGGGTTCGAGGTCGCATTCAGTGAAGGTAGTTCCCCGTCAAGTAGAGAAAAGAGGAGACATGAAGGCAAAGCATGAGCCCTCGGGCGTTACGCCCGAGCCCGCAGCGCGGAGNAGGTAGTTCCCCGTCAAGTAGAGAAAAGAGGAGACATGAAGGCAAAGCATGAGCCCTCGGGCGTTACGCCCGAGCCCGCAGCGCGGAGGCCGAAGGTAACAGAGCAAGAGGAGACCGAGAAGAAAGAAGAACCCCCCTCGGAGATTGACTTGATGAACCAGAAGCTAGAGGAAATCCAACAAGAAGCTAAAACTGCAAAAGTNCGGAGGCCGAAGGTAACAGAGCAAGAGGAGACCGAGAAGAAAGAAGAACCCCCCTCGGAGATTGACTTGATGAACCAGAAGCTAGAGGAAATCCAACAAGAAGCTAAAACTGCAAAAGTAATGGCATCGTACTTGATAGCTCAACACGCAGAGGCTTCCAGAGATAAGGCGAAGAAAGAGATGGTCATAGGAGGTTGGACCCTATTTCAGGCAACCACAGATGACGCAGATAGGCAGGCCGCACAGCTCGACTACCAATCTGATTCTCGTGAGCGCTTTATCAAGGAGGTGGCAAAGAAAGCCGGTGTGTCAAACAACTACTACAAGGATTGGCTTTTTTCTCATCAAACACGTGGGGACAGTCTTTCGCCAATCACCGTGGTAACAGTGACGCAGCCGTGGCAAAGATCCAAGATGCTTGACTTCGCTAAGAAACAGCAGTTTGGTACAAACGAGCTCAAGGAAAGGTTTTTCATCAACGACCGTGAAGAAAGTTCGTGGGACACCATTGTGGCGAAATTCGGCAAAAGTGTCGACACTGACACCAGGCAGAAAGACATCAAGATTCAGCCACAGATATCCCTATGGGATAGAGTGACAGCCATCCCGCTAAAAGCAGGTATGACAGTAGCAAAGGATTATGGCGTCTTGTTCAAACAAAACTGGCGTGACCATACGCTTACAGAGAAGAACACGGGAGAATACATTATGTGGGCGTATTTCCAGCCAGATATAGGCCAGGTCACAGTGCACCTGTCGCTCTTTTTGTAAGGGGAGCAATGTGTCAAGCGCGTCCTAAAATTGATGAAGTTTGACAGCATGCTCAACACAACGAGTGGTAAAGGGAAAGGAAAGGGCAAAAAAGGAACAGGAGGCAGCAAAGCCATGGACATCGACCAGGTGAACATGCCCCTTAACCAAAGTTCTCACGCGCGTTCCTCAAAGTACCCCTTCAACCTTGACGTCGTCATCCTCAAGGATTCGGAAAGCCATTNCAGCAAAGCCATGGACATCGACCAGGTGAACATGCCCCTTAACCAAAGTTCTCACGCGCGTTCCTCAAAGTACCCCTTCAACCTTGACGTCGTCATCCTCAAGGATTCGGAAAGCCATTGGGATACGTGGAAAGAGGCATGGCAGAACGCCATCGCCAAGGCCAATTTGCCGTTCTCCGTGGGCACCCCTCATGACGCTACCATTTGAAGCGCAACATCGCGCAGTAGCTATGGGCAATCCTGGGCCAATAGTTGGCCCGGGGATGCCGGTTTTTGTACTTTTGTGAAGCACCAATCATGGAAGCACCTCCCGCACCTTAAAGAAAGGAAATCACTAACGGATTTACCAAAAAAGATTATGAAAAAGTGTAGTGGCGAAAGCCACAAGACCTCCGGGTCTCTCCAGGTAATCTCTTGGTACTCTCACTCGACCGTGCGGGCTCAAAACCGAAATAGCGAACGCTGTATTGCGCCGTTGACATACCATAATCTATCGCTTCATAACACAGCTCATGTTAGATGGAATGGTAACGGAAACTTGCAAAACCAGTACAACAAGTTTTCCGAGACTCATCTTGCGACTGCAGGCCCCCCCATGGCAATGCGGGAGAACCGTACCCCGTTTGACAACGGGAACAGCGGTAACGAACTGCGAACCTCGACATATAAGAGACCTCGCTCGCCGAAGCCAAAGAATAGAGACACAGTTGACATTGCAAGCAATTTAGCATTACAGAAGAAAAGCTCTCAGAGAAAATGTCGTTCAGCCATTTCACTTTTAAACAGAAAAGTTAGAAGAGCGAATGAAAGAAGGAGGCGAAGGCAGCAATACAGAAACATTAAACANAAAAGTTAGAAGAGCGAATGAAAGAAGGAGGCGAAGGCAGCAATACAGAAACATTAAACATCAAGCTACTGATCTGGCAAATCAGTCGCGTTTGTTTGCCCAAGATCCATCAGAACCAAACGAAAACATGATATACATGACTCAACATGAAACATGCGAACACCGAAGCCATCCTTGCACCACAGCGCCACCGAGTAACAGANCGAAAACATGATATACATGACTCAACATGAAACATGCGAACACCGAAGCCATCCTTGCACCACAGCGCCACCGAGTAACAGAACCCATTCTGATTATCAAGATGTTGTCTTAAATAAACAGTTTGTACAACAGTTGAAGATTGCATCACTAAATTGCCGAGGACTTTCATCTCTATCAAAAAGAGAGCGAGTAATACACTTAATGGAGAAACACGGTTTAGACATTCTATGTTTACAAGAAACTAAAATAAACAGTAACTCCCGAGAAGAGCTCGATAGCTACACCATGTATTGGTCTACAGGAGTATCCGACGAAGCCAGGAATAAAGCGGAAACCCTAAAAAGATCAGGTAAAGCAAGAAGACAGCATCCAGAAGACATGAGAACGTTCCGCGCAGCGATTGAGCATTTGGGGGTTGGAATATGTTGCAGCAGAAGCGTAGCAAGATTCATTACTGACATCAAGCAAATTAGTGCTAGAAACATAGTGTTAACATTACGGATGCAAGCAGGAGACCTTGATGTTGTTTCAACATATGCACCACAGGCATGTGCCGCTGAAGATAGGGCGTCAGAAAAGCATTACGATGAATTGAACAATATTCTCGACTCAAAATACAAATTCTCTCCTAAAATCGTAGTAGGAGATTTCAATGCCAGGTTAATCAAAGCCATGCCTCATGAAACCTCAGTTATAGGCCCCCACACCTTAGGTAAGCTCAGTAATGAGATCAGCGAGTTAAGTGACGCGCAGTTTCAGAACAGATTAAGATTCACAGAGTTCTGTCTGTCACATGACATGGTAGCTAAAAACACCTACTTCGAAAAATCAGATGAGCAGTTAGTTACATATAAAGCAGTCGGGGTGAAAGAATGGAAGCCTCCATGGCATCTTCACAAATTCGCTCAGATGGATTACTTCCTCATAAGTTCAAAGTGGAAAAATGCAATCACAAACATCGTCACAACTGTTGTACACACTGTGGAATCGGATCATAAGCTGATGATTGCAAATGTTTGTTTCAAACTGAAGGCTAACGCCAAGAGTCATTTCGCAAGACCCTGCAGGTATCATGTACCCTCGCAACAACAGTTAACAAACTACAATGATTTGATCCGACAACACGCTGAGGATGACAACTCACATGAACAACACAACACTAACGTTTTCGATAGGCTAAACAACATAATGTTGACAAGCGCCAATGAAACGCTTACAAAAAAGCACCCGAAGATCAAAAAACCATACATTTCTCAAGAGACGTGGAACCTATTAGAAAAGAAATGGACAGCCATCGAAAGAGGTGATCAAGAGATTGCAGATGAACTTAGTAAAGAAATCAAGAAACAAGTGCAACAAGATAGGGAAAATGACCTTTTACAACAGCTCGAAGAAATCACAGCCCAAGGCTACAAATGGGAGGGCCTCAAGAAGCTTAGAGCTAAGTTTAGTCCGTCGTTCACCAAATTCAAAGATATAGATGGCAACCATGTTCCTTTTCAAGATTATGCGAATAAAGCAGCCGAATACCTTGAGAAGATACAATGGAAAGCACCGGACCTTGATGATCAAGAATCACGGGAGAACATTCCACTTCAAAACGGCTCTTACATAATTGACGACTCCCCTTTCACAATCACAGAGCTGGAATATGTCCTTAACAAAATCAAAAACAACAAATCACCAGGAGCAGACCAAATCCCAGGCGAACTCTTTAAGTGGTTGGATGTACCAAACAGAAGATTAGTACTAGATGCGGCGAATGTTTGTTTAGAAAAAGGAGAAATGGACCATCACCTTATGCAGGCAATCGTAGTTTCGATATATAAAAAAGGGGATGCTTGTAAGTTGGAAAATTATAGACCCATTTCTTTACTGAATGCATGTTACAAAATAGTCGTAGCATTGGTTAAAGAGCGATTAGACAAGGGATTGGACTCGTGGTTAATGGCCACGCAATTTGGATTCCGAAAACATAAAAGTACCGCTCATGCAATCTTCATGGCTCGCAGATTGCAGGATATTTCANTTAAAGAGCGATTAGACAAGGGATTGGACTCGTGGTTAATGGCCACGCAATTTGGATTCCGAAAACATAAAAGTACCGCTCATGCAATCTTCATGGCTCGCAGATTGCAGGATATTTCAGAGAAATCAAGAACTGCTAGTACTCTGATTCTTTTGGACTGGGAGAAGGCATTTGATAAAGTCTCGCAACAGAGAATGCTTGAAGTATTGCGACGCTTACAAGTACCAGACAAGCTTTACAGGTTAATCAAAGATTTTTATGCTAATCCTGAATTCAAAGTACGCTCCGGTAACAATGAGTCCGAATGGAAACCTCAATATTCTGGCATAAGGCAGGGATGTCCTCTTTCACCTTACTTGTTTGTGTTAGTTATGGGGGCTTTGTTCGCAGACATTAAGATGGAACTGTGCACGCCAAGACAACTCCAGCCATTAGATGGAATATACTTCTCTGAAATTCTTTTCGCAGACGATACGCTAATATTTGGAGCTAACACGCAGTGTATTAACAAGCTATTACATGCAATTGAAAGGCATAGTGCGTACTATGGGTTGAAGTTGAACTATGGGAAATGCGTGAATCTTACGGCAAACCAAAGAGTTTCATCAGTACGGTTTTCTTCCGATGGACCAGCTGCAGGAAGACTAGTCCCAAGGCAAAGATCAGCCACATACTTANTGAACTATGGGAAATGCGTGAATCTTACGGCAAACCAAAGAGTTTCATCAGTACGGTTTTCTTCCGATGGACCAGCTGCAGGAAGACTAGTCCCAAGGCAAAGATCAGCCACATACTTAGGCACCTTACTCACTGACACGTTCGACAACAAGGCAGAAATAGCCAACAGGTTGGGAGATTGTATAGCGACGTGCAATCGACTTAAGATCTTTTGGAAAAAGGCTNCAGCCACATACTTAGGCACCTTACTCACTGACACGTTCGACAACAAGGCAGAAATAGCCAACAGGTTGGGAGATTGTATAGCGACGTGCAATCGACTTAAGATCTTTTGGAAAAAGGCTGACACATCAATCAAATGGAAAATCCAAGTCTTTAACGCAATCGTAAGATCAAAACTTTTATATGGGCTTGAATGTATACAACTGACGAATGCTGAAATCTCTAAACTAAATGCATTTCAANCAGCCACATACTTAGGCACCTTACTCACTGACACGTTCGACAACAAGGCAGAAATAGCCAACAGGTTGGGAGATTGTATAGCGACGTGCAATCGACTTAAGATCTTTTGGAAAAAGGCTAACACATCAATCAAATGGAAAATCCAAGTCTTTAACGGAATCGTAAGATCAAAACTTTTATATGGGCTTGAATGTATACAACTGACGAATGCTGAAATCTCTAAACTAAATGCATTTCAAAACAAAAGTTTGAGACGCATCTTAGGAAAACCCCCCANCTTGAATGTATACAACTGACGAATGCTGAAATCTCTAAACTAAATGCATTTCAAAACAAAAGTTTGAGACGCATCTTAGGAAAACCCCCCACATTTATAGACAGAGAGCAAACAAATCAACGGATGTACCAGGAAATACGCCAGGTCTACCATTGTAACTTTGAGCACTTCGGTGACACATGGAGAAAGGCGAAACTGAGGCTCTTTGGNACATTTATAGACAGAGAGCAAACAAATCAACGGATGTACCAGGAAATACGCCAGGTCTACCATTGTAACTTTGAGCACTTCGGTGACACATGGAGAAAGGCGAAACTGAGGCTCTTTGGCCATGTCCTGAGATCATCAAGATCAGACCCGTTAAATCAGGTGGTATTTCATTCCGACAACCTCAGGCCCAGAACTGTTCTGACTAGGAGGGTTGGTCGCCCTAAATCCGACTGGTTGCTAGAGACATATGCTGACGCATACAAACAAATAGCAGGTCCCATAGCCGTGTTTGATCCTGACAATGATGCCCATCTGCGAGTTGTCAAGCAACNGACTGGTTGCTAGAGACATATGCTGACGCATACAAACAAATAGCAGGTCCCATAGCCGTGTTTGATCCTGACAATGATGCCCATCTGCGAGTTGTCAAGCAACAGGCTCTCCAAAGGCTTGATCCTTTCTAGTTCCAGAGGATGGCACACCAAGGCTTTTCAGCCTCTCCAGGTAATACGCGAGGTAATCTCTTCATAAATGATGTGGTGCTAGTGTTCTGAGCCGCATGTTTGTACATACTTGTTTAGTCTCCATCTTTCAAAGTACCAGGTTCTTTTGGGAGCTCACTGCGCACGCTAGAAAAAAGTGTTGTAATTATACCGCGGGCCCCTTTTTCTTAATGCAACTAAATTGTCGCAAGACTTACCACTTCCTTGCTTTTTCAGTGGGCTACTGTGGATATTGCAGTGACCAGGCGGGGCAAGCTAGAGGAGGAAAGTTGAGGTGAGGTCCTCTGATGATAAACGTAACTCTAACTATGTAACTATGACCGTCGGCCGGAGACTGCGAATGTGAGTCTCCGATCGCCTTAGTTCAATTCCAAAACCCTGAACACTAAATCACTAAGCCTTAAAAAGCCTTAAAATCTCAAATCCCCAAGTTGAGGGTTTAAGGGTTTAGGACCTGTGGGGTTCTGAAGCTTAGGGAAACGGGTATATATTATGTTCAGAAGAGCAACGTGTTGGTGGTTCTGGCCGGCGACGGTTTTGCCTCCTGGCCAAGCCACTCACCACCTGCTTTGCTCCAACCGGTTTGAGACATGTTGTGGGCGTCGCGCAGAAAATGATCATCCTGAGGGCTGGACAATGGCAACCAGAAAGTCAACTAGGACAACTAGAGAGAGCACGAGTCTTCAGTAATAAAGGGTTTGACACAATATACCCAAAGCCCTTTCCTATTATATAGCCCCCCATATTATCTCGAGCGCGAGTGCTTACAGAAATCTCGCAGGTGCACTGCGACCTTGTCCTTGCAGACTTGCAGCTACGATGCTTTGTGCAGACGCCCCTTTCTACTCGTACCCAAGGTGCCAAGCCCTTAATCGCTGCAAGCCTTAGATAAAGCCCTGGCCCTACAAGTGCTACAGGCTCTAAACCTGCGAAGACGTACCTAACAAAGCGGTGATCTCAGATTGGCAACTGGGCCGATCGCACCTATTGGATTTGCAGCCTCAGCCGCCTCTGCTGAAATCTGGTTTCAGTTTCTAGCGCGTTTGGTTTCAATCAGTTGTTGTTGCATTAACAGGGTTCCGGTTAGGGCTTGAAGGTCTTAGAGCTTTCGGGCTGAAAACATTTTTTGGCTTACGGGTTTCGGGTTTCTAGCTTTAGGGGAGGATGAGAAAGAAGGCACTGCGGCATACTATAGGAGCCTTAGTAAAGAATTTCATATGGTTTGAGGCATGTGATACTATAACTATATATTACACTAGTTGAGGGAGTCTGAGGAATATGATCACTAAGTGGTCAGACTCTTCTGCTAATCCCGGAGCATCTTCTTCCCCATTCATCTAGCGGCCCCAAGTCTCAAGATAGGGTCGCAATCAGTAGAACTAATGAAGCTAATGTAGTTCTGTATGATTGACATGTAGTTCATCATGCAACTAATGTAGGTTTGTATGGCCTGGTATGCCCCCAAGCATCATCGACATGTTCTGACATGTAATTATGGAGGTCCTACGATTGAATTTCGGTTGCCATAGGTCCTGTAGATGCAGCAGCGAGCCTTAACCGGACAAGCGAGAGAAGCCCTGAGCAGTCGAGCGAAGCTCTATTTACTCGGGCTTGAGGGCTTAATTAGGATGTAGAGATACCAATTGTAGTAATAATAGCAAGAGTCACAATTCTAAATGTAGAGATACCCGTAATAATATTAACAACAATAATCATGATTCTAAATGTAAAGATACCAATAATAATAGTAATAACACCAACAATGATACTAATAACAAAAAATACTAACAAATTAGCAATAATAGTAATGATTGTAGCAGTAGCAGCAGCTGTAGTAGCAGCAGTAGTAGTAGTAGTAGTAGCAGGAGTAGTAGTAGTACTGATAATAATGATACTAATACGAATACGCCCTGGCAAGCCCACGAAATAGGACCGTGAGGCGCCAGGAAGCCTGGAGTCAGGCTTTTCGCAAGTGAGTTTGCGATTTAGGGTTTAGGTCCGTGCTTAAAAAGGGTTTAGGGTTGTTTAGGGTTTAGGGTTGTTTAGGGGTTACATCGAAACCCCAAGGCAACAATCAGTGGAACGTCGCGGAGGAGGTCGGGCAGAGCTGGGAGGAGTCATCCTTCTATCTGACGCTGACCTGCGGGTATTGCGCTGGAACTGCGATGACCCTTGGCAGGAACTCTCCTAAAGTAAAGCCTGAACACTGACTCCAGATACCGCAACATTCCCCTTTACCATAGTTTATCACGAGCACGTCTCGGCTGCAGACGAGTCAGCCACTGCTGACGTTGTGCTCGCTGATGGTGGACGGGTGGCATTCAGCTTCCGCAGCTATGCATCTCAAATCCAGTCTGACGAGTTTGTGAGCCGGTCTGTGCAGTGCACAGTGCCTTGGGCTTTGGTATACTTATCTAAGCAGCTTCGCATCGACTCACTGAGATTGAGCTGCCATTAGATGCCGTCCCTTTGCGAGATTGCTTGCGCTCGGCTTCTTAGCTGATCCTCTGGCCTTCCAGAATTGTAACTAAGGATCCTTGATGACGAAGCGATGCCATTGACACGAGCATGGTGCTTATTCGAGGCTTCGGCAGTCGGGTCCGCCAAGAACTTACTTTACACATGTAAGCATAGGTGAACTGCACACGCTGTCCGATGATATACGCTGCTGTAGTACCACGACGGCCACGACAACGAACCCGACTGCAACACTGACCACCACCACCACCACCGCCATGGCTACCATGAAACGGGAACTGGTAAAGGCTTGCTTTGGTTCTTTGCGGGGGCCCTGTGTCCTGTCAGGTACTGCAGACGAAGGAAATCGGCGATCGGCAAAACAGCTTCGAAGGAGCTTTGGGTTTCGGAGTCTCGTGCTTGGGGTTGGGATGGTTTGGGAAGAAGGGTTCATGGTGCATGTTTCAGGGTTTTGCCGCTGCGCATGAGGGTCTTGCAATGTGAATTTGAGGAAAGTGTCTTGGGGCTGTTGAGTGAGTTGAGTGGTTGAGAGTAAATGAGCCCGTCGAGTTTATCCCTTTCCTGTTACTTAGAGGGACCTGCCTGCAAATCCCCAGATGAATGCAGGCCTAAAGTCAAAAAGCTTGCAAGGCGCACGAGGCACAAGAATGTTGTGTTGTGGATTTGTTGGTTCCGGCAGAAAGGTCCAGTTGTCAGGACCCCCAATCTAACCCCCAACATTGCTTAAAGGGAGAGTGGATTGGAGAGTGGGCAGAAGGCGCTGCAGGGGTCCAACAGCATTTTAGGGTTTGTTTTTTTACAGTTTGTGCTGCAGCCCGCTCAGACGACTTGGCGGCTTCCTCTCTAACCTCGCTTCAAGTGCCTGGAGCCCACTAAAATCATGAGCCCCTGTGCACCTCAAGCCCCGGTCTTGACGTCTGAAGTTGGCCCCTACCTACCGCTGTACTGTCTGGTGCATAGAAGGGAATGGGGGAATGGATCCCTATAGTAGCCCCTATATAATCCCCAATAATAGCCTCCATAACCCATTCGCCCATTCCCTACTAAGAACCAGACAGTGTACCATGCTCCACGCTTCACCTCTACTGAAGGACTTTGGCTCTGCACCGCCACCGGTGTCCTGCATAAGGGCAAGGTGCCCTGGGGTGTCTTTCGGAGTTAGAGCCCACCTATCAAAACTATGCATGTGGGAGTTTCCGGAAATAGGGGACCGTAAGGATCCTTATTATAAGGACCCCAAAATAAGGTGCCCCTATGTGCCCCTTTTTTTCGGAAACTCCCATGTGAGAGTCTGAGAGGTGTTCTTTTTTGGGGGCGTGACATGACCATGAGATTCTATGACGGCGGAGCGAAAACCCAGTCGTTTAAGAATTATACTTTGCACCTGTCGAGCATGCGAAAGCTCGTGCAAGGGCAAGCGCAAATTTTGCGCTTGATGTCCAGCATGCTGTGTGTAAGTAATGCCGATGTTGCAATATCTTGGGTGCAACGTGCAATTGTTCCTAATTGTTGGGTTGCACGAGTAAGGATCTAGAGTAATTAACGGTCATCTGATGACCGATGCGACAACCTCTGTCTCTCTGTCTCTCTCTCTCTCTCTCACTCTCTCTCTCTCTACGCACACACATACATATATATATATATGTATAATATATATATATATATAGATAGACACACACACACATGTCCGGAGACCGTGTTGTACGACTTAGGTTCTGTGTCGGCTCCACTCCATGCTCTACCCATGACAACCCCGGCTGTAGCCCACCCTGAAAAGCCGGACCCGGACACGGTAGTCTCCAGGCCGTAGACCCGAAACGCGTAACCCAGAACCAGGCCCAACACAACTGATAGCCAATGTCAGCAGCATGCAGCTGTCCACGGCATAAGCGAGCACAGAAAGCCTCAACCAAAGCTGTCGTTGCGGGTTCATGACGAGAAGTGAGGGAATCCTGGAGCCAGGCGGGTGTTGATGTCGCCATGCGCATAGCCGAGCGGCTATCAACATTGAAGCTGGAGGATGCAACTGCCTCCGTGCAGAAGGATAAGGACATGAAGCTCGGCACAGGTTTCTGGTTTGGGAAATCGTGGCCGGAGTGCGCACGCCCTTCATTCCTCGCATCAGCACAGACCTGGCAAAGTTGATCTAAAGCCTACCCCCGACACAGAGCAGCTGTTGAAGGCTTCAGCATGGTTCCTTGCAGTGCGGCCATCAAAACAATAATGAGAGTTGCAATGACTAAGATGTACAGCAATTAGTTAAAAATGTTGCTCACAATTTTGAGAGCGGTAATGACGATAGTGGCCGCGGCAATGACAATGATTCAATGATGCCTACAAAAAGGTGGTAGCGAAGATTCAGACTGACTGTAAGTACAATTACGTCCATCCATGCATGCACAGTGGCAGTTATACACTATCAATAGATGCAAGCACGTCATTAGTTACTATCATGCTAGTAGCATTACAAACAATTACACTGAAAAGCACTAAACACTTGAGGAAGCCTAAACGAGCCTTTGAGAAAGCCTAAACCCTTCTAGTAGCCTCTATAAGGACCTTGATGATCTCCCCTATGGTACCCCTTATAGCGATTCTGAAAGCAACCCTTATAGTACGGTAGCCTTTATAGGGAACCCTCACCGAACCCCTTAGAGCCTTTACTACCTTACCCCGAAGCTGAGGATCGACGACTTGGTCTCCCAGATGCCCGGCGGCTTCAGTGCCATGAACTCCTTCGTCAAGCAAAACATTGCCGAGGCTCCGCTTTAAGGATCCCATCAAGGAGCCCAGAAAGGATCCCTTAAAGGATTCCATAAAGGAACCCGTAAAGGAGCCCTGAAGGGAGCCCCAAAAAGGGAGTCTATAAAGGAGCCCTTAAAGAGTCCCCAAAAGGAGCCCGCAGGGGTTCCTGTAAGGGTGCCTTTGAGGGATGCTTCAGGGTCTCGATTGGCAGCTGAGAGACTTTCAGGGTATGAGGTCACCTTGTCAGTTTGAAGGAGTGGCCTTAGTTTTGGCCTTCGTGCTGAACGACTTCCATGCCATACCTGGCTTTCATAGCAGTCTTAGCAGAGGTTAATCAGCAGCCTGAAAAAACTATCAGACATGGAAGGCTCTTGGAAGGAGGCCTTAGCTCTCCTTCTTTCCTGCGGAGTCCCCGAAAGAGAACTTTGTTGCGAAACGAAGCCCCGGATGCCAATCACGGAGTTTAGTAACGCTCAAGCAGTGGAACAGGCATGTTTGCTTAGATTTCTTGGTTAGGGCCCCAAGATCCTGAACACTGAACCTTAAAGCCGGCACTAGAGCTCAATTCGGAGGTGAAGGGAATATGGACGAATCAGGACGGGCGGAAGGAAGACGCAAAAGATACGACCTTGAACGGCATTTAGGGCAAGATGCCCACAAGGGCCTTGCAGAAACCCTAAAGTACCCTTCCAAAGAGCCTCATTATGCCCTGATGGCAGCCTCGTCGCAAACCAGACCATGGGAGAGGTTGAGGTCCCCAAGGTACTAGGTAGGGGTTTTTATAGTACTTCGGATCCTTAGCCCAGGAGCTTGTAGGTAACGAAGATCCACAGCTTTACCATTCTAGCATCGTGCTTGTCGTCAGGTTCCGTCGTCGGTGTCAGAAAGCACCTGCCCTCCAGCAATCTCTCAGTCTCGAAGTGTTCCCCAGGCCCTCCTGCGCATGCAAGAGGCATTTTCCAGTGTCCCTTGGCTTGCGATGTGCTCCCTAAAACCCTGGCACCGGCCGCCACCGGGCTAGGACAGCCATGCGAGCATTTGGGAGCTTCGAATATGAGGGGCCATAGATAGAATGCTCCTTATTCTATCATATGATATCGTATGATCTTATATAGTCTTCAGTTCCAGGGCCCCTGAATAAGGTACCCCGAAATTTCTGAAGGCCCCACGTGAGGAGCTTGATGTCCAGGGCTCAGGGGCAGGTCCCCTTCCCAAATGAGTTCCGAGCATTATTGCCTTAGTTGTTTGTGCTTAGGTATGGAGGAAGAGGGTTTCCTATACCCCCTTTATGCATGCATACATGCCTACACACACAGGCCGCGCATGTATAGACAACTCTAGCTTCGTGTCTGGTCAGTGGCTGCTTGTGTTTGTTCGCATTCAGGGCAGCAGTAACGTGTACCATTTTTCCTTTTGCACGGGCGGTATCACATCAAGAAAGCCTGTACAGGCGAGATGGCGCGTGAAACAGTTCAACAGCCTGGCCTTGCCTGTTGAGGTGTCCACACTTCTGTTGCTGTTTGCTATGCCATCGGCAGGTGTAGTGTGACTGTTACCATTGGACTATTGCCGACCCTCCCCGCGCCGAAATCTAGACGCTTGAGATCCCTTGAGCATGAGCGGCATGCCCGCAAACCAAGCTCAATATGCCCCTGAAGGCCTAAGCCCACAAACCCTTCGCGAAACCCGCTCGAAAGCCCTAAACTGACGCTTTCCGAAGTGCTGAACCACAAAGCTCTTAGCCCTTAACCTTTTCCATCGAACTTCCATCTGTTACCCTTGCGGTGCAGGTTCGTCCTCAAGCCGGAGGGACAACACTCCTAACTCGCCCCTTCCAACAAGTTAAATAACCACAACCGCTAAAACCTTTACAATCCCAAAGAGCCGAGGACTTTCAGAAGCTGATGGGGTCGCTAGGGCATGCAAAACAAGGCCGATTGTCTTGTTGCTTGCTGCTGCTGCTGCTGGCGTTTTTGGTGTTACTGTTGGTGGGGGTGTTGATGGTGGCGTTGGTGGTGGTGTCGCTGCTCTGGTTTTTGCTGCTGCAAGTCTGCTAGTCATTCTTGTTGTTGTTTCTGCTATGGTATGTTCTTGTCTCTACTGTCAGCTGGTCTTGCCGGAAATTCTTTTCTGAGAATAGCCGGCGGCGCTTTTTTCCAGAACATTGATTTGTGACAGAGCCTTTGCATGCTGCAAGGCTAGGATCGCAAAATGCACCATGCTGCTGTGCACGGTTGGGCTTGAGGCTATCTGTTTTCTTCGCGTTCAGTTTGTTCGGTTCTGTGATCGTTTGTGGAGCATTTCTATGAATTGGGGTGGCGTGTTCCAATCTGCAGGTTCAGAGTACACGATTTGGGAGCGTGTCCAAGGTCTGGCATGCTTGAACTGCCAAGGTTTATTGAAGTTCTACGGACTAGTTCCGCAACACCCAGAGTTGTGCATAATCACGAACATGGCTTAGTCTGTGGCGTTTGCTGGTGTTTGCGAGCAGAGTGCGTAGCAGGACAGAAGTTAGCCGAGCCTCCTTTAATTATAGCACTGGCCGCTGAAGCAGAGATCCGCTGTAAGTCTTCATGGCCAAAAAGCAGTAGCATGTGTCAGTGAGACAGACATGTTCAGCCTAATGGGCCCAGTCAGGATAGGAAGAACACACAACACTTCTGACAGCCGTCGCAGTCTTGATCACGCAACAGGCAGAGCTAAATGATTTTAAGTTTTGACAACTGTTAAGCTCACAGAAAAGAGCTGCCTCAATTTCTGCTTAAACCCTAGGCCCCGGCCCTATCCCTAATAACCTACAGTAGACCTTATCCCTCTTAACCTTCACAGTCGGAGTCGTAGTGCTGATGGTAGTTATGACCCCAGGTCATACACGTACTCCGGCTCCCGAACCCTAAAAGCCAAAAGCTCTAAACCCCAAGTATCCCTAAACCGTACGGTCATCTTGC
This sequence comes from Symbiodinium sp. clade A Y106, assembly GCA_003297005.1. Lineage (NCBI taxonomy): Eukaryota > Dinophyceae > Suessiales > Symbiodiniaceae > Symbiodinium > Symbiodinium sp. clade A. Next base: position 121,572 of record BGNK01000941.1, read on the forward strand.
ACAGAAGTTCCCTCTCCCATAGTACCACTTCTAAACCTGAGAAAGCCCTACAGCCCTAAAGTTTTGTAGCTTCCCTGACAGCAGCCATTCTACTAAGTTTGGTAACAGTAACAGTAGCAACCCTCCAGCAAAGCCCTGCCCTGGATCCGCAGGTGCGCCAAGCCTTGAGCGAGGCGCATGGGAACTGCGGCCTTGCAAGGCGGAGGAGGCGGAGGAACCCGAGGAGAGCCCTGGTGACTAATCTAGGGGCTTTTTAATACTTACCCACAGTATTGTGGGGGGGGGGGTCCTTATGATAGTTATAGTAGAATCGGCCCCAAAACCCTGGTCTAATTCTTAAGGCCCCCACATGAGTTCTTTGTCAGAGAGAATGAGACTTTGGGAGAAGGTTTTGAGATGCCAGGATGCGTTGGTTCTACGGAACAAGGCATTCGCAGAAGAATTTAGCATAGTATAAAGAGCCAATCTAAGCCGTATAATGCCGACAACCGTGGCATAAGCCTTAAGCGCTCACGTCCCGCTCGCGTCCTGCTTTGCAGGAGCAGGCTGTGGAGCTGTCACTGAATGGGAGCCAGTCGCGAGAGCCGACGCCCATACCGTAACCTTCGCCAGGCAGGGCCGTGCAACCTGCCTAGGCCGTAGGGTTTTGCGCGCGAGAGGTTTAGGAGCACTAGGCTAGAAAGCTACAGAAACACAATGCATTGGGTTCAAGTTAGGTGTCCCAGTGTCACGCTAGGAGCTTACCGGTCAGGGCGTGTAAGGATGTGCAAATTCAACCCGAAGCACTACCTTTTTTGACCTCCGAGACAGTGAGCAGAGAGTACAAAGCTCCTTGCTGTTGACGTTTGTATACTGGCCAGGCTCACCATGTGAACAGACACACGCAACAAATCCACCATTCAAGAGGCTTGTGAAGAAGGATCCTCGACATCCCCGATTCGCAGAAGCCCTCATTGCTTAAGTCTTCTGTGGCTGGTCGCAGGGGAACCTGGCCTGGCTAGCTTTCGCTTGCCTTGGCTTTTGGATCCGTTTTCTTGCACAGCATGCCCGCGAGCACGAGGAGCAACGCTGTTTTACGCATGCTGAACATACATGACACATAGAATATGATAGCACCCTCAAGCCACGAAGGCCTGTAAGATTACACTCTGCAGATCGGCTGGTGTAGCTGGAAGGGAGAAGATGGTCTTAAACTCCACTGAATTCCACTAAGTCCTTGCCTCCCCTACATAATCGAACCCAAGTCGCCATCATAAGGAATCCCAGCAATGGCCTAAAGTCCCTAGCCCAGGGGCTTTTTGATCACCTACGGCATCCCAGACCCCTTAGTGCTCGTCGAAGTTTGCGAGGCATGGACAGCTCAGGAAGTGGGCAGGAGCCCCAACGAACTCGCAGGTCGTTGCTTCAGCTGCCTTGGCCAAGGATGCCATTGAAAGGTGACAGCTTCGTATGTTCTTTGTTTCAGCCTTCAGGGTTTGATATCTGTGAATGTGGCCTCTTGAAAGCATATTGCCTACGGGCCTACTGTAAAGTCGGACCGTTGAGCTCGCATCTCGCCAGAGGGCCAGGGCCGCTGAGACACTCTTGCCACGTCCATCCCGCGTATTTCTCCGAGATAGGGTCCTGTTGTCAAAGGATTACGCCACTCTTGAGTAGCACAGCACGGACCGTACTTTGGAGAACCCCCCGACCTCCCTGGGTCGTCATCTTTTCGGCAGTCTTTCTCATCCTCAGGCCGGAGCTCGCCAGAGGCGTCAGCTCTGGTTTAAAGCTCATCGTCGGCTCCGGCGCCTGTACAGATCTTGAGCCAAGGAATCAGTGCAGCATTATTGTCATTTCTACCATCACCAAGTTTCTTCTTGTCTGTCCAGCATCGGATAATTCTTGTTGTAAACACATGCAACTCTTTATCCCAACAGCCATTTCCGCTGCTGCGACTCGGACTGCACACCACACACACACACACACCACACACCACACACACACACACCACACACACACACACACCACACACACACACACACACCACACCACACACACANCACCACCACCACCACCACCACCACCACCACCATTACGGCCACGGATTGCTGCTGTTTGCCTGGCAGGAGTTTTTGCCATTGCCATTGCTGCCATCTTCGTCTTCTTTTAGCCAGTATACTACTATCTACTACTTCTTGTGTTCATCCCCGTTTCCCGAGGATCCCTCAAAGTTTCGGGCTCAACCTCTGGGGTGCTTGTGGGCTTTTTAACCATCTAGGGACACCGGCAAGCTCATTAGCTGCTGCTGACCCAAGTTTGCACGCCTAATTTATGTCGAGGCCATGCGTCCCCAAGGGATTCGTGCGACTGTCGCGTCTGATTCTCTAGAAGTCCAAGGCAAAGCAGCGACTGGGTCAGCGTTGGGGTTTTCAGCACAGGTAGTATTGCCGCACGATTGTAGGTCTGTAGGTTAGGCTGAACTGCAGCCAGGGCCGTTCACACTCTCGGATCACATCTTGTTTGGTATGCCACAAAAGTGGATATTTACTTCTCAACGTTTTTTCGCTTACACGCCAAAGCAGGCGAAACCTCGATTCCGAAACTCAACACGCCTGCCTCCCAAACCTTTATCAAGCACCTTGACTCTTCAAACGAGTCCGAAGGTTGAGGGGTTTTCGGCCTTGAGTTTTAGTAGTTAGTAGTTAAGGCTCGGAGTTGACTGGGCTTACGCTTGGATATCGCGCGTGCCATGTCAGATCCCGTTGCAGCCATACGCAAAGAAGCCACCACCCTCATCGCGAAACGGCCGTCAAACTTGTTGACACCACCATGCATAGCTCTCAGCAAGCCCCCGGTCGCAGAAAACACTCCTTTTGCACCATCCGAAACTCTAAGGAGCCAACTGAACCCTATCTGTAAGCGTTAAACTTCCGTAAACTGCTGACCCCCAGCAGCCGAAGAAAAAAACCCGCAGCCGAAGAAAGCCGCCGTATTGCAATGGCGACCTCGGATCCCACCATCATGCTCGGCACTGAAGATACAGGGCCCTTTATACTCAGTAGGAGGTTTCTGGTGTATACTGGGGCATGTTATCGTAGTTGTAGCATGTCAGTATGGTTGTATAGAGACTACAGTGACTACAGGGGGAGACGCTTCTGGTAGTTCTCAGAAAGTTTGCTGATGATGGTGAGAAGTAGTTGTTGAGAAGGACCGTCAGCTTCAGACGTATGCTAGTGCTGCAGCTGTGGGTGGTGATTGTTAATATCTTCACCGTCTTCCGCATTATGACGTTACGGGCTCGCTCACATCATGGCGATGGTCTTGCTGACGCTGTCACAGCAGGTTGAAATCACGTTGTTCATGATTTGGGGATAGTTTCTCCTTTTCTCTTGGCCACTCGCCATATCATTCCAGTCTTTTTCTGTCTATAATCACTATCATCTGTGTTGTTGCGGATTGCAGTATCGATCTTGCCAGAAGTTCTGCTCGGCCTGAGCCTTAAACCCTAAACCCTAAAAGCCCAAAGCCCTAAACCTGAGGTTCCAGCCGCTTGCTGAAGATGCGGAGCTCTTCGGAAAGGTGGTGTCGGTGTGCATCGGTCGGGACGCCCTGCGCAGCTGTGAGGGCGTTTTTGGGTTCCTTTCACAAGTTTATGCCTGGCTTCCGTTTGGTCGGTGTAGCTATGTAAAATTATTCATGCCTCATACCTATTTAAGTAAGGCGCCCAGAGCCTGCATTTGGTTGGAGTAGGGCCATAGGCGGCTAGCGAGGTGTGACACTCGATTAAGCCAGTCGTCGGCGAACAAACACATGGATTCGCTGCTTTGCTCTGAAAAGCTTCCATGAGCTTGATTTCCAAACCACCACCCCCTCTTCCGTGCCACATCTTCGACACCTCGGACTCAGGCACTGGTCGCTTCCTGCGGGCAATGCCATTGGCCTCGGTTTCACCTTCGGGCTCTCAGGGCAATTCAGTTTATGCAACCGGGATTCGCATTCTGCTTGAGATAGTCGAGCGGACTTACAGTTGAGAGGAGCCGTACACCTGCTCTTGCTCTTACTCCGGCTCTTGCTTTGTCTCTCGCTCCTGCTCTTGCTCTGGCTCCTGCTGTTGCCCTTACTCCGCTCCTGCTTTTGCTGTTGCTCTTGCTCCTGCTCTTGTTCTTGCTCCTGCTCTGGCTCTTGTCTTGCTCCTGCTCTTCCTGCTCCTACTCCTAAACCCCCCTAGTGCAAATTAGGTGTTGAAAGGCGGGGATGATTTCGGGAGCATTGGCCCCAAAGTGTTTGTATCATTAGGGTGTTCAATAAATGGGGGATTGGGTTAAGCCTCGAAGCCCTGTCACGGTTACAAGGCCCCTTGTAGAGGGACCCCTATATTACCCTAAACCTTAAGTCCCGAACCCTTGAAGGAACCCCTGAAGAACGTCTTTGTCGAACTCTTAAAGGATCCCGAAAAGATCCCTGAAAGGAACCTTAAACTTCCTAAAGGAATCTTAAAGACTTCTTAAAGGAACCCTTAAAGGAACCATATGATAGAACCTATAGGTCCCTTTAAAGGGGACCCTTTTTTTAGAGCCTGTAGAGCCCTTTTTTAGGGCCACAACTGCTTGAACTCCCAGGTTGGTTCCAGCTCTCTCCGAGATCGGTGGCGAAGTCATTCTGGCCAGGGTGTCCCAGGTTGTAAGCCCTATCCGGAAGTTTCCGAAAAATAGGGGTACCTTCTTTGGGGGTCCTTATAATAAGGGTCCTACTACTTAGGGTACTATATTAGGGTCCCCTATTTTCGGAAACTCCCATCTAGATTCGAAGAAACCTTAAATTTCTTACAGTTCCTTATTATGACTGGCTTACACAAGTCCCGAAAATGGCAGGTTCTATGAGGTCCAGGATGAAAACAGAGTATACTGGTCTCCACAGCGGTCGTACCCATCATGCGCCCGAGGAATTTTGAACCTTCAACCCTTCACAACACGAGACAAGATGTCATTTCCATCCGAGTACACACCAAGTATCTCGTCTGGCTTGTCAAGAGCGCCGAACAGGGACACTGACTGGGTAAGCAGATGCTGGCGAATATTTGAGCAACTAAGGCTTCTGGAGCGGGGTCACAGGCACGCATCACTTGGCCCTACAACCCCAGTCCTCAAGCCTGTTTGAGGTATCGTCCTGTCGCCTCACAAACCCGATCCAGGCCCAGACGCGAGGAACAGCTTTTCCGGAGCGGGGGGCCAAGCTGCTTTCGACAAGTTGACTCCTTAAATTCGTTTGTGGCATAAATTTTTGGTTGGGGACCCCTACCTCGCGGTCTCAGGGCTGTAGCCAGTTGGGCGACCTCATTGTCTAGTCGCCGCCAGGGTTGGCGGCCTCAAAGGTGGGACCACCGCACGCAAAAGGGAAACGCGTTCAAGCCTCCATGTGGCGCCCAAGCTGGCAGCTGCCAGAATGGGCCCAAAAAGCGGGGAGGGGACTTCATAGGTATAACAAGGCAGGGTACTTCATAGCTAGAACAGGGTTCTGGGACATATTATCGTGTAATTGTACATAGCGACTACAATGACTATGGTGGGGCATGTTCCTTCTACTTGGAACGATTGCCCTATTCCAGGGACAGTTTGATGCGAGGGGGGGCTAGCCCAGTGCCTACCAGCTCTGCCACCTGGGTTGCTGCAAAATCCTATCGCCCATGTGTGATAATCAAAGTGGGCCTCAAACATCCTTTAGTTCTGCAGCCGTATCCCGACACCCGAGCCTCAGCGCCTATCCTTAGCCTTGCAGCTTTCAAGTCGTCTCAAGTCGTGCGTGCAACGTGGGAATTACGCAGTGCACGTGGGCACGTGTGTATGTTTGTCTGTTTGTTTGTTTGTTTGTTTGTGTGTCTGTCCCTCTCTGTCTCTCTGTCTATGTCTGTCGGTCTCTGCTTACGTTTTCTATTCTGCCCTCAGGTGCCGTCCTAGCGCACAGGTCTTTTCACGCCCTGTCAAGCTATCAGCCACGTAGTGCCGGCGAGAGGTACATGGCCAAGCGTCGACCCGAGAGGACTTACGAGGTGGACACAGTGCTGCAGGACAGGCCGCACACAGCCGTGGTCTACATGAAAGTCCTTAGGAAGTAGGGGCCTTTCGTAGACGCGTGGCAAACTTCTGAACCGTAGGGCGAGATGCAAAGGCAGACTCCTCAGGCTCCGAAGGCCGGGGCACAAAACTCTTCAAGCCCAGTGCCAGTTCGAGAATGTCGTGCAAAATGTTCAGGAGAAGCTCACGGCAAAGCTGGCTGATGCATCAGATACACCTCAAATTTCAGAATGCATTTCACTGAGCTCCTTTCTTGCGTGTTTGGACTATTCCTGCAAACGAATTGTGCGCTCCATCTCTTGCATAAGCCTCCGTGTACGTACGGAACAACATGAGCTAAAGGTAGACAATGGTCGACTCTTAACCGAACCTTGAATCTACTCCTCAAACACCCCCCTTCCCTCAGAACAAAATCTTTACCTTCTCCGAAAGCCCTTAACCCTATACAGTAGCCTATAGACGACCCGTAGACCTCCCCTGAACTTAAACCTAAGCTCGTAGGATGGCCGGGTCCAAACCTCGCTGCTTCCCGTGGCCGCCTGTGGCTCCTTGGGAAGGCCTGGCGTCCCCGAAAGAGTGGGGTTTAGGGTTAAGGTGGTTTAGGGGTGTATGTGATTCAGGGTCTAGGGTTACATACGAGTATTGCAACAGAGGGGCCTGTATTGATTTCATCAGGGTTGTGGGGTACGTTGAGGGGATGCTGTTATTCAGTTGCTTTTCCGACCTCTGCATCACTTGCTGTGCCGGTCATGCTATCGCATAGTTTCCAATAGTCAACGATGACTCCGGTTCAGCATCATCTTCATCATCATTATCATCGGCTTGGCAGGCATGAACAAAAAAGCGTGCTTTCGCTGCTGGTAGTCCTGAGCGGCATCGGCCAAGTTCTTGCGGTGGATGTTCTCACTTGAACACCCGTGGGTACTCATACCTGGGTTGAACGCCAGGCAACTACAGCTATACAGTCATGCAGCAAGTTGCGATAGCCTCTAGCCCTACTCAGCACCCCCCAGAACCTCAAGTATCCTTGTTTGGAATAGCAACAGCTCCTTACCGGGATGGCTGTCCAAGATTTGTCGGTTGGTATGCTTGTGTGGAAGGGATCCCCCAGCAATGCCTGGATGTATCATACGTGGCTGAAACCATCAAGCAGCATCATCATTGTAGACGCTTCAATAATTACCAATATTGTCTTGGGGGGTTCCTTATTATGATGATAGTTCAAAGGGCTCCAAGCCCCCATTCTAATTATTAAGAACCCATATTAGACCCCTTTTGTTTGCAGAAGGCCGGAAGGCCACAGCGCTTTCATGCAGCTTCCGAGAAAGCTGTGCCTCGACAGAGCAGTTTGTTGGGGTTTAGGGTTTTCGGGCAGGTCAATTAATTGCTAGGGTTCGTGGAGGAGGGGGTTTCAGGTATTGATGGAATCTTTCGGTCGAGATTTTGATGGGCGGGGGGTCTCCAGATGTCAGGTTTCAGGCTCTGCTTCCAGGTGAAACGTGCTTGTATGCGTTTCCATGTCGAGTTTCAGGTGGATTCAGGTGGCAGTCTTATTCTGATCATGATGGCGGCAGTGATGATTAATAAATCTGGATCTGGAGTGGTGCCATTTCAGTTTGTGCAAAAGGGCATTCAGTTTGCTGCACGTATTCCTAGGCAGTATATGACGGCAATTATTCCTGTGCTTCTTCGAAAGCAGCGAGCACCACCTCGTCGTGGTGATCAGTTCGTTCAGTTACATCTCTGAGAAACCCTGCGCCTCAACATGCCACCTCCCTTGATGTCGACTCACGAATGCGGCAGCGAGATGGAATTCGCACTCTCGAGTGCCGAAGCCTAAGACTTCGAAGCCAAATTCTGTGACCCAACCTGAAAGAGTGATATTCTGCGGCTGCAGAATATCACATCACAACCAGAGGTGGCTACTATTTCTAGTTACTACTACTACTACTACTACCGCTACCGCTACCGCTACTGCTACCGCTACTGCTACTACTACTACTACTGCTACTAGTACTAGTACTAGTACTAGTACTAGTACTAGTACTAGTACTAGTACTAGTACTACTAGTACTACTAGTACTACTAGTACTACTAGTACTACTACTACGACTCTTACGACTCCTGCGACTCCTACTGCTCCTACTACTCCTACTACGCCTTCTCCTCCTCCTTCTCCTACTTCTCCTACTGCTCCTGCTACTGCTACTGCTACTGCTTCTGCTACTCTGCTACTGCTTCTGCTACTGCTGCTTGTACTTGTACTTGTACTTGTACTTGTACTTGTACTTGTACTTGTACTTGTACTTGCACTTGCACTTGCACTTGTACTACTACTGCTACTGCCTGCCACTGCCACTGCCACTGCCACTGCCACTGCCACTGCCACTGCCACTGCTACTGCTACTGCTACTGGTACTGGTACTGGTACTGGTTGGTACTGGTACTGGTACTGGTACTGGTACTGGTACAGGCACTGGTACTGGTACTGGTACTGGTACTGGAACTACTACTGCTGCTACTGCTACTGCTACTGCAGGCCGAACCTCGCCTACATTGGACTAGGCTTGACGGAGGTGTGAGTCCGGATGCTAGCTGTACGTAAATTCTGTGTGTGAACCTGGGTGCTAGTACAACTAGGGAGCCAGGATTCGATGTCCAGGGTTCAGGGTCCAACAGAGGTCGCGTCAGGCTATAAAGAGACGTTGTTTGTTCCAGACGTGTGCAGGCTAGACTTGCTGTTTGGGGGGGGGGGGGGGGGGGCGCAAGCGGGAAACAGCGCAAGTTAGGCGATGCAGTTTTAGGCTCTAAAATTGGCTTACACACTTTGCAACGATTTTCCCAGAAGTTATGATCGAAACAGTACAACCTCTAGGCTGCAGCATCAGCTAAATCCCAACCTCATAGTCGTTTATTCATGGACCCTTCACATCCATGCCATGCCCTAGAACCCTGACATACCCTGACGCGTCAAGCATACAAAACTGAAGGCCGAAGCATCCACCCTGCTAAAACCCTAGCACAAAGCATGAACCCTGGCTAAACTCCTTAAAACCCCTAAACCCCGCGATGACAGGCTGGAATTGAGCATAATGGCCGTTTCAATCTCAGTTTTCGGGTGTTTCTTCGACTTGGGCCCGGTGGTAGCAACCAGGCATGGTTTAAGCGTTTTTGGAGGATTTTTGGCGCAGCGAGAGGGCTTATATGAGGGCTTGAGGAAGCGGGTGCCAGATCGAAGATAAGCAATTATCAACACCGCCATCTCCAAGAGAAGAATCAGATCGTACCGTGTCCATAGTGGTGTTTGGGAAGTCGTCATGACAAAATGATAAGAGTATCACCAAGGCTGAATGTTCCTCACGTCTCGTCCCTGCTTCACCAGGCTTTCGCAGCATCATCTGGTCTCACTAGGATCGGCAAATCTGCATGCTTTTGGGATGCGCTATTTGTCGTTTGTGTCTAGTTCTACGTAATTCGTGAACATTTTCGTAATCGCTGCTTTGTAGGACTTGGGCCGCACAGCCGCGTTTTAATGGCGAGGAAGTGTAAGACTAAGAGCTGATCGTGCCCACGGGCATTGCGTTCGAGCAACTGCTCTAAACTCTAAACTGGGTGATTGGTGGCCCGTGTTGCATCGCTTACTTTCAGCTCTATCTGTGCACTGGCCACACTTGTTCTAAAAGACCTAGCTACGGACTCCGGACCCGAGAAGCTGTTGCTCATCGGGTCCGAAGGGCCCGAAAAGTCTAAAGTCACGTCTGCCGGCGGCTTGTCTGAAATTTACCCTGTCAAAGTCTCGTGTATGGAGGGTTGCTCCCGGAAAGCGTTACAGTCCTGAAAATCGGACTGGGCACGGAGCACTTAGGATATTCATGTGTGAAGTCCTCCTGATTGCCCACATTGTTGGAGCGGAAAAATAGAAGTTTAAGCCTGCATCTGTTGGCAGCCATAGTGATAGTGCGCAATGCAGCGCCCGGAGCGGCACGGAACCTTCGTAAAAGCAAGGTAAACGGTACCGACTTAGTGCAGGAGGCAACAATCTTTTTTGGACGCAACCCTACGCCCTAAACCCCGGTACTCAGCCATGCGAGAGGGAAAAAACCTCCGCTTGTTGCTAAACTGTCTGGTTCTTAGTAGGGAATGGGGGAATGGATTATGGAGACTATTATTGGGGATTATATAAGGACTACCATAGGGATCCATTCCCCCATTCCCTACTAAGAACTTGGAAAAAATCCAGCTTGTTGCTAAAAGCAGCCCTAAACCCGAAACCCTGAGTGTGAGCGCCGAAACCCGAAACCCTAAACCCCTAAACCAGCCTTCAGGTTCGATTCTCGACCTCGCTGAGTTCCTCTACGCGCGCACCCCTGGGTGACCGGGTGAAGTATCAACAAATCCATGGTTGCCGCATGTTTTGAGGGACCTGTGCCGGACTGCAGGGCCGTGGCCCTTAGGGTTTATAGGTTTAGGGCTTTTGGGGTTTAGGGCTTAGGGTATAGGGTGCATGCCCACCCCCAAGCCGACCACAACAAGTTTGCGCTATGAGCTTGCGCTCCGAACAGGCGCCGGTGCAGCCACAACCTCCCAATGCCTCCCGCAAACCATAGCTCAGTGAACTTTGCGCAACAATAGCTTTGCTTGCAGACTGCAGGATTTCAGGGCAAGTAGTAGCCCTGAGGGCTCCGGGCTGGAAGGTTTCTCCAGTGATACAAAAGGCAGGCTATAGGCTATAGGGCTGGATTACTTCATAAAAACCATCGGCTTCTCAATAATTCCTCTAAATTTACAAGGGTTGTCACGCGAAACCAAGCATCTTGGACCAGGGAGTTTTGAAAACGCGTTGGGTAGTTGAAAGGCGGGTATCCTGACATAAGGGTCATGTAAGTCTCATAGTCGGGGGATATGAGATTTATCTAGGCCTACACTTCTTTCCCGTTTTGCAACTGCCCACCTCGAGCTGCTCTTTTTTCATTGTTTCGTGACACTTTGCCAGCTCATGTCTTGGTTGGTGGCATGGACTTTACCGGGACGCCCGTGTTGAACTTTCAACCCTAAACCCAAAACGGCCTGTCCGCAACTGAGAGCCGGAACCCTGTCCAATCCCTCTACCCAAACTCGGACCTCCCCTGTAACAGGTTTGCGAGGCACTGATGGCAATAGCAGCATTTCATGGTGTATATGCATAGCAACATAGTTACAAACCTAGTCTTGGTCATGCGACTACTGCTAGGAATCGCTGCTGAGTGGTATGAGATTCTGAAACCCTAAACTGTATATAGTACGAAATACTAGACTATAACCTTAAAAGGCCCTTCACCCTAAACCCTACAGCGGTATTGTTTTTGTTTGGGTAGTCGAACGGCTCAAGCTGCCCCAGGGCTGCTTCGAGGTTGACACAACCTCGAAGCCGTGGGCCCCAGCGTTTATTTAGGGTTTGTACGTTATTTTTGATAGTTTTCTGGTGGGCGTTCAGGGTCTGCAGTAGGGTAGGGAGACTGAGAAGCAGTCCGTAGCTTTCCCGGCATATTTCTGGCTTCCGGGTGCTTGGCTTCAAGAGGCTCCTGGCAGTCTTGGATCGGAAGAACGTGATCTGAAGCCTGCGTGCCAGGTTTTGATCATAAGGAATTCGGGTTGAGAGCATCTGATCTGATCTGATCTTCGGGGGTACAATGAATTTGGGAGTTGTTGCTGCATGTTTGTGGGTTGGATGTGCAAGCCTACGCTTTTATTTCTTCGTCAGCCTCTTCTCCCTCCCTCCGAGCGCCAACCTCGGAGTAGACCAGTCTGCTCTAGAATCCTCCGTAGGATTCACATGGATGCACTCTCCTGTCATATAACCTTACTCGAACGAGGCGGCCACTATGCGTGATGAACACGGACAACCTTCCCTTCAACGGGGATGCCATCCGTGGCCATGTCGGCAGTCCGAGTGGTCTCAAATGGCTCAGGGGACGCACGGGCATTACTAATAACATTACTTGTACTCTGAATATTACTATTACTACTACTATTTTGATATAGGGGCTTGGATTAATTACCAATGCTACCCTCGAGGCTTCGAGGGATCCTTGATATCAGTATCGTGTCAAAGCATCTAAAGCCCGAGTCTATCCTTTTAGGCCCGCGTCATGCATTTCAGGTTGTGCAGCATGCTTTACAAGGACATGGCGTAGGGCTTCCCTCTCAATAGGATGGATATCTTCTACGTCCGAGTTCTGCCCGCATTCTTTTTGGCCAGGCTTGTATACGTCTTGGGCATAGACGCCGGGAGATCTTTCGGAGATTTAAAAACTGCGATCCCCGAACCCTCAACCCTACTGTATGAGCTAGAGAACCAGGGGTGTGCGTCCTCAGTGTGATGTTCTTTAGTGCCTTAGGATTCAGGAAGTCGACGTTTGGTTTGATAAGGCTTTGCATTTATTCCCTCCCAACCCGAAGCATGCACGCAATTCCAATGCAGAAGGTTTGCAGCTGCGACTTTACGCAAGGCGCACCGAGGCAAGAGCGATGTAGGGTTTGTACAGCTTCAGATGTGAAAGTTGCGGTGTCATTCTCAAGGTTGGAGTTCGGAATTGGGGTTGCTCTCGGTTCAAACGAAGTCTAAACTTTACTCCAGGCCCACCAAAGCTTGAACATGATCAGCCCAATTGTATCCAAGAGTCACATGCTGTAAAGTCCAGCCCGCCCTGAACCTGATATCTTTTTTTCACAGATCAAAATAACTCGACAGCCAGAAGCTCTGAAATGTAAACCCCTTAAATCTGAATCCTCGTGGCTCCAGGCTCACCTGAACCCTTCCTCATGTCCGAGCCGTGCGAGCCGAAATCTTCCAGCCCCCTTCTTAACCCTGGTGCTTCTTGACAACCCATACCAAGCCCCTTACACCGAGTGCACTCCAAAGGACCAGACTAGACTCTCAACCAAAGAATGGGAAGCGACAGCACAAGCAAATCAGTTGAAATGAACAGAAGAATAAACCCCGAAGAACTAAATCGTAGAAAGACACAACATATAAATACCTAAACCCTGAACCCTAAACTATACAAACTTAACGACCAGAACATGAGACGTTCAGGGCCTCGGAGTTTGAATCGTGGCTCGGCAAGCGGGCGCCGGGCTCACGCTTCTACTGGGACGCTGAATTAGTTTAGGGGCTTACACCTGGGTGGTTGTCAAAATTATGGTCCCTTTTTGGGTCCCTGATATAGTACGGCACCTAATAATTAGGGTACCCCAAAAGGGACCATAATTTTGACAACCCCCACATATTTACGAGCGAAATGTAGGGTAGGGTTTACGATCTAGTCGTTTGTTAAGGGGCAACGGTCATTTCTGAGTAGTTTATCATTGCGGTGCACAAGTACCCTAACTGCGGTTATCCTAACTGAACTATGGGCCGATTCGGGGTTTGGCGGACTAGTTTCCTGTTGACGGATGGGTTGAGAGTTTCGGGCTTAGCTAGATGCTGTGGTTCCAGGGTCGATGGGCTTTGGTTTGTCATTTTGAGAGGTTCAGAGACCTTTCCATCGTTGAAGCCGCGGCTTTCGGGTCTAGGGAATGACACGTCGAACCGAATTGACGAAGAAAGAGTTCCTAAAGGTTCATTCTTGGCCCATTCCCCGTGCCGTGCCGTGGTTCCTTTGCCTAACGAGACTGTTTCTGCATGCAACAGGCACGGTTGCGGGGTATGAGTGTCTCTAAGTGTGTGTGTGCGCACGCATGTGCACCATGTGACCTGACTTCCGATCTTCACTTGTGGCCTCAACCTGGATTTAAAGGAATTTTGTGCTCGTTCTTCAAACGTCGGGCCAGTCTTGGATGGGTCCTGCAGCAGTTCGGGATTGTTGCCTCATCAGTCTATCGCCACCTCTCCCGACCTCAGCATTCTGGCCGGAAAGCTCAACCTTTGTGACCTCGCATCCTGCCGACGAGCCCCGCTTCCACAAAATGGCTGATGCCAAGACGCCCCTGAGTTGCAAGCTTCTGCATCTCAGGCTGTCTCAAGCTTTCTCCCTCTTTAGTTTCCCGTTTCCGTGTCCTTCCCTCTCTCTCTCTCTATCTCTCTCTCGCTCTTTCTCCCAGTCTCCTTGCTCCTCTTACTCCTTCTGTTTATCATTGCAGTAGTATGAGATACTTGGAAAAAGTAGCAGCACGAACCGTGGTCTTCGGGCTTTACATATGTAGAGAGCCTGGACAGGTGCCATTCATAGCATGTCATGGCGGCTTCTCGGGTTTAGATCTGATGAGATGAGGCAAGGGCCACTGCACCGCGCAAGATGGGCATGGGAGAAGTTTAGAACCCGGAGCTGCTAAGTATGTTAGGCCGAAGTTCCGATTCAGCAGCGAAGCTGACAAGTGTCGAGCATGTTTTGTTGTATGTTCTGTATTTCCGTATGTTATTTCAGGCCTGTAGAGTGCGTTTGCTTGAGGCACCTGGCCTGCTGCGCAATAGTTCGTTTTACCAAGCTGCAACTGTCAAACTCTAAGGTCTTAACGTGTGATCAAGCTCACTATTTATGGGAACGAAGTCCGGGCTAAATGTAGAATCGTAGAAGTCTGAGCAATTACCAGGACTGATCCTTCGGGTTCCGTTTACAAGTGTAGTTAGCACAAGAAAGCCTAACACCCTGTGCTGTTTGTCAAGGCCCCCCGATATGAGGTTGAAGTTGGCCTTTAACCTTCCGTCCAACAGTTAATGACAACATCATGTCCCCATTCGACGTCCGAACAAGAAGAGACGACCGCCGAATCTACAGTCTACATAATGTCCAACCACAAGGAAAGCTGCGGCGTTCATTGCTGTGACAGTCCAGCGAGCCTGCCACAACTCCTTCATTGAGTGCCTCGGTGATGTGTATCAAAACGCGAGAGTGGGAGAAGTCCGAAAGATCGTGAGTGCTGCGAAAAGCCGAGCCCTGAACCAGAAGCCATGAGTTTCTGAAGCTTCAAAACTCCAAACATTTCCAAGCCTTGAGGCCATGGACGCTGGAAGCCTTAAAGACAATCGGAGCTCGAACACTGTGCGATTGGAATAGTTTGCAGGTGGGCGAAGGGTGACAATGCTCACGCACAGTGCGTTGGCTGCATGTAGAAAAGCCTTTGATGGGGCCTGCAAGAGTTGTCGAGAGTCTCAAGGGTCTCCTGTCAAAAGTCTCATAGCTCTCGATGGTGCTTTGGTGGTTCGTGTGGGTTCGTGTGGGTTCATGGGAACCTGGATATTGATTAACAAACCTGGAGTCGCAGTACGGTGAACAAGGGTTCGGTGTTCCGTAGGCCATACTGGTACCTGGACTGTCAGGGAGCTGTCGTACTACAGTGGTTCCTTCATTCCTTTTCGTTGTCTGAGTGTTGTTTGAATCTCGCTATCCTTATGAAATGTTAGCCTTTTCAGCTCAGCGAACCCAAACCAGGCTTCAGAGTCCGCAGAGTCTCAGGTTTGGGTTTCTCCGGAACCTTCTGGTCCCAGCTTTGCTTGAGGACGTTATGTAGGGGATCCGGTTTTTGCACTATCGTGCAAGCAGCTTGCGAAGCCTGCCGCGTGAGTGGCAGGTCCTGCAGTTTTACTGTCTCATGATGTTTTTCACGACTGCGATGTTCACAAGGCTATTCGTTGGAGTCATGCGTCCTGTTGTTCGCTGTGGTGTTTGCCTGTTGCCACCATGTTTATGATGCTTGTTTTTGCTGCAGTGTACCTCTGTAAGTCGTATGTACTGGCGTATAGTTTGCACTGAAGCCTTGCTCTTGGAATGTATCGCAAGTTTTGAGGGAGACAGGCCCAAATAAACACAGTAGGAAGGCCAGGGGGTTCAGCGAAGCTTTCAATGTACTGATCCGGAAAAGGCAGAGTTGCATTTGCCAATTCGTGTGATTCAGAGCTGCAAGCCTCACGGATAACACTTCTAGCACACGCTGTCTCCTTCACAGCTCGGGCATCTGACGTCCTTAATCTGTAACAATTTCGTCCTTGTTCGTTCGTAACATGACGTTCCATGACGATTTTGATGTCGATGATGACCAATGAAGGTGATATTGGTCATGGTGATTGGTGACTCTCGTCCCAGGTACACGGTGTCCAGCGTCATCTTCGTGGCTCAGGTCATTTGTGTCGCGATCGGTTGGGTGCTGGCTCACAGCACAGGGGGCCAGGCCTGCGTTGCACTGGGGCGACATTGCTCTTTACACGTTCCTCGCTGCTAGTCTTCTCAGGTGTGATCAAACTGGTGATGTTGGTGCTCGTGCAGATGAGGACGTCTGTTCGCAGGTGGAAACCAGGACGCTGAGGACGATGAACCTTACGAAACGCAGGACGATGAAGACGACGAAACTGATATTGACGATGAATAGGAGGCGGAGGATCCTTGTGCCAGTTTCGTTGCTGTTCGGTGGTTGTGGCGAGACGGCGCTGGGCTGCCAGTGATGATACCGATGACAGGAACGAAGATGACGAATGTCAGTATGTTGAGGCTCATGATGGCGATGGTGGTGGTGATGGTGATGGTAATGATGCTGGCAGTGGCGGAAGGGTCATGCCCCAGAGCAATGAAAGGGAATCGTACAGTTGCTGGCGATTTTCGCGATTGTTATGATGTGTTTGAAGATGGTCCTGCTGTCCTTGAGGAGATTGGCATCATGAGGTGCAACTAGTTGCTTTTTCTGGAAAAATTAAGAGACCTCCAGAGATTTCCGCTCTAGACGAACCCGGTCAGCTTTGGTTGTATATGTTCGGTTTCGGATAATCGGAAAGCTTGGCACGAGCACATTGGAAGACAAAGCGGAGTCTTTCTGTTCGTTGCAAACAATCCCATCCACGGGCCCAGCAGTAGGCCTTTGCGAGTCCAGTACTCGTAGCTCCACGCAGAGCTCTGAGTGCTGACGATCCACATCGAGCAAAGATGCCGAACCCCAATCCACCCTTGCAAGACCACTCGAAACTACGTAAACTCCTTTCCTTCCCGCGGAGGCCGATTTGAAGAAGTGCTTTGACACAGGCTGCGACACGGGGAAAATCCCAACTGTACGGGGATTCGGGGTCAGGGAGACTGATTTAGGGCGGTTGCGCGCACTCAAGTCACAACTAGGTCCTAGGTCCCTCAGCCAAATATTGCTTGAAAGCTTGGAATCCCCGGGCCGAGGTCACTCGCCCCCATGTATATTTGGTACATGTGATCGTCACCGGGTTTTCCCAGGAATCCCAAGGCGTGCCCGGGCAAAGGCAAGAACCCGAAAAAGTTCTTGTGGAATAGAGCAGCAGTCAGCGTACAAAATGGTTTCGGCTCTTGCAGAGGGGTCGCTAAGGGTGCGCAGAAGGGACAACATGCAGTGAGAAGCATGCAGCCACGTCTGGAGTCTAGAGAGTGAAGCAGAACAAAGCCACAGTTCATATAGTCCCATAGATGGGCGGGCCTCGCGTTTGTATGCTTCTGGAGCTGCGATGTCAGGGGTTTGTCCAGGGTCCGAGATCTTACCATACGACACCAACGCAAGTCCAAGTCACAACCCCAGGAAGACATACTGCAAGAACCAAGAACTGGTGCCTTGTTCATGGGACTGAACAGATCCTTAAAATTGGGGATCATGACTGTAACCATTGCTTGTGCCTCTACTTGCACTTATGTTCTGTGGATCCCCACTGTCACATACATGCCGAGTTCCCGGAGCCTTTAAGTTGACTTTATGTCAGCATGGGAGGCAATCTCACGAGGTTTGCCCACATCGGCCTTATCTACGCTCTCGGAGACATCTTCGAGATGGAGCCAGTCGGGGTTTGATGAAGCCTGGGAACCTGGCCCAAGCCCAGCTCAACTCCTGTCTGACTTCAGATCCCGGCAGATCCAACTTTCAACAAGAAGGCACGTCAGAACAGAGCCTTGCACACAAAAACTCATCCGCCTGGAAAAAGGGCCTAAGTTGGTCAGAGTTGCCACGGCATGTGAGGAGTCTGTCAATTACATCGACTCCTCAACATACACCGTCCTCTCCCAGTCAAAGCTGATCATCACGGCGAGCCTGATGCCCGGTTGCATCTCACTAACCTAACATAGGGGCTTGGATAATTATCTATTATTAAATTTGGCGGGTTCCTTATTATAGCATAATGGGCCTCAAAACCCAGTTCCAGTTTTTAAGGCCCCTACATTAACCCATCTTGAACCGATGTTTCTCAAGACTTTTGACAGAGAACGACATATCGCCAGCAGGTGTCCCTATGACGGGGTCGGGCAAGCTGCAAAAGTCCAGATGACTCCGATAGACTGCTTTTATTATGCTTAGCGTGTCACGACGTCGCCCACGTCTGTAAGTGCCACGAATGTGATGATTATCATTCTGTCATTACTGTGAACTAATATTGCGATATAGCCAACAATGATCTAACTTCACACCAACACCACCACGATGACAACTAACAACAAACTAGTAAGCTACTAAGCTGCTATACTATGAAACAACCTAACGACTGACTTCGGAATGCTGGCTACTAACTACTGGCAATTAACTACTGGCTACTGACGTACTGCTGGTGCTACTGCTATGCTATGTCCACCACTATGCTTATGATTACTGCTACTACTACGACGACGACTACTACTACCACCACAACTACAACTACCACTACCACTACCACTACCACCACCACCACCACCACCACCACCACTACTACTACTGCTACTACTACTACTGCTGCTACTAAACTACCACTACTACTACTACTACTACCACTACTACTACTACTCCTACTCCTACTCTACTACTACTACTACTACTACTACTACTACTACTACTACTACTGGAGGTTGTAGTTGTTGCTGTTGCTGTTGCGGCTGGTTGCTTTACTGTTGCTCATGTTGTTTCTGGTGTTGCTGCGTGTCGTTGTTGTTGCTGTTGCTGCTAAGATTGCTAAGACGGCGACGACGACAACAGCAACTACGCAAGCCACACAGAACATGTACATGAACAGGTCTGTATGCACCAACATCCATCCATCCGGCCATGCATCCGTCCATCCATCCGTCCGTCCGTCCATCCGTCCATTCATCGATCCAATCCATCCGTGCATGCATGCACACACACACACACATATATATATATAGATGCCATATGTATGTGTATATATATATATATACGTATTGCGGATGTTTGTGTCTAGTATGTGTGTGTTTATATTTGTTTTTTGCTTTATTCACATTGGTTTGTTTATGTGCGTATGCATATACATACATACGTATACAAATGTAAACAAACAAATATATCTTTATATAATTAATATGTATGTATGTATGTATGTATGTATGTATGTATGTATGTATGTATTACTTGTAGTTTTGCTTTGTTTGCTTTTTGTGCGCACTGTACGGTTTTCTACGACACACTCTTGCTGTCAGAGGCCGTTGGGCTTCAGGTGAAATTTGCCCGTTTGCCGTTATCCAACTTTGACAACTAAGCGGTGCATTGAGCTCAGCTTTAAGGATGTGGCTTCTCGATGGCTCCGCCCAGAGCATGATGCAGTGCCTCTGATCAAAATTTCAACAGTTCGGTCCAGCGAAGTCCAGAACCCATCCCAATCCAAAGCAGACAGTAGTGAAGTGGCGAGGGTATAGAAGGGATCGTTCTCTCGCCACATCTGTACGAGCCTGAGCTGCACAGGGAAGAATGTTGGATTCGTGTAGGGTTTCTGCAGTACCATCTGAAACAACGGCCCGTGCCACGGGAGCATGCTTAAAAGTGCGAAAGGAGGATCATTAATTGCAGGAACTGCTCTGTGACATTTGCTTGGGACGTAACCGGATCATAACCGTTGAACTGAAAGCTGCTGCTCCCAACCTCCGAAGACTTAGATTAGACACGAATACTACGTTCACCTTACTTTGCTTCAGAAGATGTTGAGATCAAGACTTCCCCGATGGTGGATTTTGGCAGGCAGCTCACCCACAACCGCCAAGTAAAGTGGAGTTCTAATGCAGCTCACTGTCGTCGCGTCAGACTTTAAAACCATGGTCAGCTGTCGTGTACAGAAGGGAGACATCCTTGCAATATCTGCTGAACATCAGCAGCAGTATAGCAATGCTTGATGTAGTAGCTACTACCAACGGTCGATAAAATGAGCGATCGCAAAGGACGCAGCAGACAAGCGACAGCAACAATTCCGTGAGACTCGACCAAAAGGACAACTCAGACGAAAAATGAGCAGCAAATGCACCAAACCGTCAACACGTGTTGTTGCGTGATGATGTCCAAGAGTACCTTAAGTCCTTCAGCCTAGCTCGAACGTCCTTCGCTTTGGAATTCGAAGTCTGAACGAAGCCCCGAACACCCTAAACCCTTAAGGTGGTTCATTCTCTTCACGACCTCCTCCGGTATGCTCGAGTACGTCCTCGTCGGCAAGGCCAAGGGAGGCTTGACAAGAACGTTCAGAAACCGCACTCCACAAAGTTGACCCTATGATGTAATTTTCTTGTGGGATCTTCTTGACGAGCTACAGTCACTACTTGTGGACCCAGGGTGCCGATGAAAAGCAAGCAGAGCCTTCACACCCTTCAGGGTGAATGTGTGGCTCCCCCAAAAGCAAAAAGCTTCCGCTCTCAGCTCTTCCCAGAGGAAAGGCGCGGGATTCTCGAACCGACGGGTGCCTTCCTTGGATTTTCATAACAAGGATTCAACTATTTTACATCTATATCGGGGTCCCTTGTTGCTCGAGCCCCCACCGACCCGAGAGCATGAAGTGCACGACTACCTTCGACTGCAAGACCGCACTACCTCACCTGACAGAATTCTGGGTTGTACGTACTATAGGGGCCTAAATAATTTGGGGGTTCCTTGTTATAATTATAGTATGATGGGCCCCAAAACCCTATTCTGATTGTTAAGGCCCCTATATTACATACGTGAACGGTAGTGCGCCTTAACCAAGGAGGGGCCATGACCTTCAGCGCCTTCGGCGTTTGCCTTGCCATCGTCAAGGTGCACTGTTGAGGGAGTGGGGCTTCAGGTTCAGTGTGGTTCGATGGTGTAGGGTTTCAGGGTTTCAGGGTTTGCGGGTTGACCGGCTTGCCCTCAAGCCCTAAGCTTCTTGGTGCCTTTGGCTTGGGACTTGGATCTGCTGTTGAAGCTTGTAGCCCAGAATCTGCGTAGAATCTTTTAACCAGACGACCTCACACCTCATGTCTCTTCAGGATTCGGTCCCAAGGAGTGCTTGAGACATCGTGAAAGAAGCACTGCAGGTCTGCATCAGCTGCTACGTGGCGGTGCTGAACACCAAAGCGCTCAAGCGGGATAGCAACCCGTTCCCGGTGCAGTTTTCTTGCCTGAAGGCAGGTGTTCGGGAAGTCGGGCCAGCTGCCAGCTGCCCTGCGCTGCACTAAAGGGATGTGCTTGTTAGGTCTGAGAAGTTGGCTGCGTCCCGTCCTGTGAGCGGCAGGTCTCTTGGGCCTTTGCCAGTCTGGTGTACATGGTGGTGAAGGACTTGAACAACTTACGTCAGCCCCTGCTGCGGTGTTAGCACCAGTAGTCGTAGCTTGGCAGGGTTTTAGTAGCAGCAGCAGTGCCCCAAGAACAAGCTTAGCAGCAGTAGCAGTAGCAGTAGCAGTAGAAGTACAAATGTCAGTATTTGTGGTCGTGGTCGTGGTAGTGGTGGTGGTGGTGGCGGTAGTGCTGGCTAGTGCTAGTGCTAGTGCTAGCGCTAGCGCTAGCGCTAGCGCTAGTGCTAGTGCTAGTGCTAGTGCTAGTGCTAGTGCTAGTGCTAGTGGTATGGTAGTGTAGTGGTAGTGGTAGTCGCATTGGCACTGGTACTCGTACTGGTACTGGTACTGGCAGTGGTACTGACGGTGGTGGCGGCGGCAGGAGTAGGAGTAGCAGAAGTAGTAGTAGTAGTAGTAGTCGTGGTAGTAGTCGTGGTAGTAGTCGTGGTAGTAGTAGTAGTAGTAGTAGTCGTAGTGGTAGTGGTAGTGGTAGTGGTAGTAGTAGTAGTGGTAGTGGTAGTGGTAGAGTGGTAGTAGTAGTGGTAGTAGCAGTAGTACTAGTAGTAGTAGTAGTAGTAGTAGTAAGAAATAGTAAGTAATAGTAAGTAGTAGTAAGTAGTAGTAAGTAGTAGTAAGTAGAAGTAGTAGTAGTAGCAGTAGTAGTAGCAGCGGTAGCAGCGGTCGTAGTAGTCGTAGCAGTCGTGGTAGTCGTGGTAGTCTTGCTACTGCTGCTGAGTTTGGTTTAGGGTTGCCTACGAGACCGGCCTAGGGTGGCCTGCAGGACGGCATTTTGGGTGATGGCATGTTTGGGGAATGGACCCACCGCACCGTGGTCCTGGTCTTCTGTGGATTTATCCTGAAGACCCTTTTCAACCAGCAACTTGGACAGCTGTTGATGTCACGGTTTATGATTTTTTTGTTGGTTCAGGTGTTGCGGATCAAAAGGTGCATGGTGTCATGATCTTCAGAACTTCAGGGGAAAGGCGGTGTAAGGGGCCTTGAGGAATTCGGGTTTCGGTGATTGTTGCTGAACACCACAAAATGCGAAAGGTTTGGGACACCAATCCTCGTTCTCAAGTCGCTTGTGTAGAGCCTGTTTCACTCGGTAGTTACTTTTACCGGGTTACAGCTGCCCGCGGATCATTTGGGTTGCAGGGGGCTGTCTCTATGCTGTAGATGTAGATTGTATCTATGGTTGCAACAGTCGACACTTACTTCGACCAGGTACTTGCTGAAGGTGTTGGATGCCATCTGGAAACTCGAGCAGCAAGCAGCTTCACAGGCAGAGGACTTTCGCGTTTTAGCCCTGCCAAAGCCACAACTATCTTTCGATGGAAGGAGGAGGCGATTATAACCAAGTTGGTAGATGAAGGCCCTGTTCAGCAGGATTTGTTTAGTTTAGTCTGCGTCTGAGATCAAGATCGACCCTGCTAGTGTGCTCGAGGCGGTAGTGTCCGTGCTCCCTCAGTAAGCGACGGAGGGAGATCCGAATATCGTGGCACTTGAAGTAGAACGGGTTGTGCAATCTAGGTGGATTGAACCTGAACCCAAAAGACTCTCACGCTGTGTGATGTTATGTCTGCGTGTCGGGTGGCCAGGGTGGTACAAGTAGTTGAAGTTGAATTGAGCGGATACACCCGTGGTTTGCCTCGGTTCATGGATTCGATGGGTTTGGCTTGGGCATTATGAAGTCACATGGCGGTTGGTTTGTTCGGGTGGACTCCGTACTGATGAAGGCTTGCGTGCCTCGTGCGAGTGTGAGCGGAAAGACTCGGATGCTCGGCATCTCAGCTCCAAGCTCTTCAGGAAGAACATCAGCGAGGCCATCGGCGTGATCCTTGTGTACTTCGGACGTGTCCTCTTCCTGGGAGGAGCCTCGAACTTGTTTGCTTCCATAGTAGGTGCAATCATTCGAGGTTGCTTCTGCATGTAGTAACACCGAGCGTTCTGCCATTGGCATGTCTGTTGTAACTTGTGTGCTTGCTCATGACTCACTTTGTAAAAAGCACAACTAATTTCTGTTGCGATTGCCATTGCTATCGCCCAGTGTGCTGCTGTGGGTGGTGTGCCTTCGGTATCTTTTCGTGATTCGGGTGCCGTTGCTGAAGCTTTCCTCTCTCTGCTGCTGCCTCCATGTCGAAACATCGGACTTGTTTCAGATGCTACTGTAGTGAGGATGACCTGACGATGTCCACAGTACTGCTTGTTTTAATGGACGAGGGGTACTGAGTACTGCACCGGTCCGAAAGACTGTCGCACTTTATGCTGTTCACTTGCAGAAGACGAATTCAATGCTCCTCTCCCAGGCAAACTTCTCCGCAGGTCTTTCGCATCTCTTGGAATGCACTGTAGGCCTTTATAAGGGTTTAGGCATTTACGTCCTGCAAGCTTTTCTGGAAGCCGTTCGTTGGCGAATATCTGAAGACCTGAAATAAGTCCTCTATATATATATATGTATATATTTATTTATCGCTATATATATATATATATCTATCTATCTATATCGCTCCTTTGCAAACATTACAAAGCCCGGAACCGGGCTCAGGAAAATACGACCCCACCGTCTTCAATGCTGGTGTCACCGTTGTCCTGGCTTGCATTGCCTACGTCCTGTCCAAGGACTGAGATGTGAATTCTCTGTTTAGGGTTTAGGGATGTTTGCAAGGCTTTGAGGTTTCAGGCGTAGGACTCCCGCGGCTTCAGGAAGCTATTCACGTAAACGGTTACTGTAGCAATACTGTTCCGCAGTGTTCTGCTTATACGAATATGATCTACCCCAAAACCCTGTTCCGATGGTTAAGGCATCTATAGTACTGTCTAGGCCCTAAACCCCAAACCCTATGGTGCCTGGAAGCCGTGCCTGCTTGTGCGAGTGTGCGTGTCGAAACCCTATCGTACTCCTATAGTACTGTCTAGCAATCAGGGCTGCATGCAAGCTCGGAGTCCTTGGATCTTTGGGGCGTGCCCTTCAGTGTGCTTCGAGCTTGTCATGTCTCGTCGCAGCAAAACCGATACAGCACTTTACCGCCCACTAGACCAAACATCATGTAGAGTCTTCCGAGCTCTGGACAAGACAGAACTCGAAACCTTCGAGCAGCCAAGCTTCCAAGGCCCTAGCCCTGGACCCAACAGACCAGGAGGGCAAAGCCAAGAAGAGCGACGTTGGCGATGACCTTAACCCCGCTATGTACCCGGACCTCACGACGCCTCGTGGCCGCTACAAGGCTGTACGGTTTAGAGTTCATGGAGTGTTCATGGTACCTGCAGCCCTACACCTCAACCCCCGAAGGCTCGGGCTTTGCCGTTTCAGGGTTGTTAACCCAAAGCCCTGATTGAAGCCACGGTTTGAACTACACTTCTGGCGCCACAACAGCTTAAACAACTTTGCTACTTGAGAGATGATGCTCATTGTGCGGAGATGGGTGTGAGGGAGGGGGTTCAAGACGAAGTCGCACGTTGGATATCGTGTTCGGCGTCAATAGGATCGTTGGATTCAACTTGGACTCTTGCAGCTTCGGTCATGGATACGGTCCATTCACAATAGGTAGTTTCACTTCAGCGACATTCCACGGTTTTCTTCGGCGTCGAAGCTCTAATTGCGAGTCTCCGCGGTACTTCACTTCCATTCAACGTACCTGCTGCTGTTGCATCCCGGAGTAACCGCGCGATCTGCACACCCGATTCAGGCCGACTACGGGCTGTGAACTATGAACTGAACTTTCGACAGTTTGTCCGAGTCGGCCCGCCGCTCCCGATGACTCCTTGTCATTCCTTGTCTAAATTTGTTTCTTGGGGCCAAGACGAGGCTTAAACCAGACTTGACATCCTCCCAACCCCGAAAGTTCCGAAGTAGCCTCTCCAAAACTCCAAACCCCCAGCGAAAAGCCGCTTTCCTGGATACGCAAAAGGGACGTTCAACAACAAAATCCGAAGCGCTAACACAAACCAAGACTCCGAGCTCCAACCCCGAAGGACCTTAGCCCTACCAGAACCTCTTTCAATCGAATAAGCAAGCTCGGGGCTCCAACCTACACCCGAAACCCTGCATCCGAAAATCAGAACAAGGGTTTGGGGTTTAGGGCGTTCTTGGGGACTCAAGTCTCATGTCACTCCACGTCATGGCGCCCAGGTCTCTGCTGCGACACCGCCGTCCGTGAGGGAACTTCCCCCTCACCCGATGCCACTGCAGCCTCAAGGGGCTTTAGAACGTCGGCTTCAAGAGCCTTTATTACGCCTTTGCAGTGAAGCCTAGGGCCTAGGGGTCTGGAGGGGGTAGGATATATTGGGTGCAGGAGGTTGCGGGGCGAGTCATGCCTTAGAATAGTTGCGCGGTTCTGCAGCCTGTGTTTTTCGTTGGGGTTTCGTCTTGCTCTACTTTCGTGCACAACCGTGTGCGTACCTACCTGCCTACCTACGCCTACGCACCTACCTACCTGCTAGCTAGCTGGCTAACGATCTGCCCGTCTATTGTTTCTATCCATCTAACTATCTGATTGTCTCACTAACTAGCTAACAACCTACTTGCCTTTCTTTCTATCTAACTATCCACCTATCGATGGTTCTATCTATCTTTCATCGATTTGTCCATAAGTACTCAAGCCCATACATACGTTTTGTCCGCATATTGAGCTCATCTCTCTATATGCAGACTTATGCATATTTGCCTGCATACGGTCCCAAATGCAAACATGTATCTGTATGTGCGCACAAAAGAAGGGAGACATGGATGCAGTTACGGACTAGAAGGCACATTGACTGGCCAGATGACCTGCATGCATCACTATACTTGGGCAGCTGTCTGCATTTAGGGTTTGTACTCGGAGGTTTTGGAAAGCATGGCTTCAAGTTCCGGCCAGAGAGAGCCTGAAGATATGTGATCTTTGATGTCCGAGTTTGGTTTAAGCCTTACACGTTTGGATTATTGTTTTGGGGAAGCCGTCGCACCTGGGGTTAGAGTGGCGCACAGACGAGGGATTTTGCCAGAAACACTTTGCCTGCGATGCAGAAAGTTGGTGCAACTCCTGGCAGGAACTAGTGGGGCAAGTCTGCTGGCAGCCTTGCGACCAACAGTTTGTTTGGCAATTGATTCAAGCAGCGGTTTGGCATTATAGCCGGGAGATCATGCTATATGCTGCTATATGCTACCTGCTGGAGTCTCAGCGCACCTTCGTGTATCCTTGAAAGAGTTTTTCCAACCGAGGGATTGCCCTCGGTCACTTGATGTGCTTTTGGCCAGCTACGCGTTCCGCATGTTCTGACTGCATCGTGACAGCCCCTGTTCCCAGCCTCGCCCGGACAAGAGCTCCTCGCCAGCTGGCTTTTAGCGACTTGAACGGTAAATGCGCTTGACAAACCTCAATGCGACAGAGTCGACAAAGCTGGATGCCTGCTTCGTGCCTCTATGTCGAATCCTCGTGATAGTTCTTCCAGTGCCCGGATTGGTCAGACTTGTTTTGATTCGTTTATGCGCATACTTCTTTCGAGGGCCCCAACCAGATGCCCACCAGAACAATCTGCAGCATTGAGCACACTGGACCCAAAATGATTTGCGAGCATACTATATCTATCAAGCGTGCTCAGCTTCTGTCTAGATGTTGCTTTACATCTGTATCTGTCCATATGTATGTATACCCATATCTATGTATGTATAAATGTGTGCATATGTAGACATATCTGTGTCAATGTCTATATGCATGCCTGTGTCTGCGCACACATGCTTTCCACATACACCTGCAGAAAGCAGACACATTTTCTAGGAGGCTGGTCGTGGATTACGTTGAAAATATGCATATGTGTATATTCATGTGTGTACATATATGTTTATATGTATTTATGTAAGTAGGATTTTAGTAACGACGTGCTCGTATACAGATATTTATGTTGTATGACTAATAAACAAAGCAAGACTGTGTAGGGGTGTTGGTTGGGCCATTCGTCAGAAGGCATGTGAAGCCCCATTTATGCATACGTACCTATGTGCATACATGCATACATGTACATGCATATATATATATACACATGCCTGTACGTCTTCGTATACATGTGCACATACACCCACAACTACATGCCTGCATGCAGGACAGAGACGGACGGACGGACGGACAGACAGACAGACAATCAGAAACGTACAAGCGTACATACATACATAAATGCATACACACGCACATACATGGATATATACACACACACATGGACATGTACATGGCAGTTTTCATATGAATCTACATAGTTACAAGGAGAGGAACGCGAGGGAACGAAAGAAACGGAGAGGGAACGAAAGAAGCAGATAGAGAGAGCGAGAGAGATAGAGAGAGAGAAAGAGAGAGAGAGAGAGAGAGAGAGAGAGATGGAGGGAGGGAGTCAGGGAGACACGGAGAGCGAGCAGGAGAGGTAGAGACAGAAGGAGCAACAAAGGGCCAGTGACTGCCCAGATTCTTGGGCATTCCGTGATAAAATTCTCCCGTCGCACTGCTCATCAGAGGTCCACTTCCACAACACCATGGTGGACAGAATAACATCCCAAAGACAGGGCTGTGGGGCACTGAGCCGGGAGAATGGAAGATTTTACAGTCCAACAAGTTTCTGGCGGGTGCTGGGCTGTGGGATGCTGCGGGCACAGATTCTTTAAGATGCCGGCCGTTTTGGCGAACCCTTGTTCTTACCAAGTACTGCGTAACAGCATTACAGTCATCACCATTATCAACTTTCTCATGACCGCCCTGCCAGTGCGTGTCAGGCATCTTTGCCGGCACAAGTCTTCGACAAGCTGTAGGGCTGTAGGGTTCAGACTTCAGAGCCACGAAACCCTCAACTCCAGTTGTTACTTTCAACCGGCCCTGTGTCTTCAAGTTGACCCTCATCCGTAGTGCCGTAGTGATGAACTAGAGGGCAGCTTCACAGAGTAGAGAGCAGCGGACACGCAGAGACCTCGTCTGGCATGAGTTGCGAGAGCGTAAACCTGGCAAAAAGCCAAGGTCCGGAAGTCCCCAGAGCCGAGCTGTGGCCTCAAGAGAGACTTAGAGACTTCTCTCTTGTCTGGGTAGCTGTAGCTCGCACAAATAGATGAAGGTACATGAACAAATAAGCAGAAATATCTATAGGTGTATTTCTATGTACTGTACGTGTACGAGTACATGTTGATGTACAGTACATGTGTATATGTAGGTATAGGTGTAGGTGTCCATGTATCTGTAAGCGCATGTGCAAGTGTATGTGCATGTATATCTGCGGAGGGAGAGTGTCTGTGTGTCTCCTTATGCATGTATCTCTCTCTCTCTATAATATATATATATATATACATAGACACGGGCTTGTTTATGTATGTATATGTTTATCAATGGATGCGCATTGCATTATCTGCCTCTCTCTCTCTCTCTGTCTCTCGCCTCGATCGATGGCAGATTTACATGTGACCATGTTCCAATAATTAAGAACACCCTTTTACTTGAGGGGATCTTTTTGTTGGTCGTCCTGCCATGTTGGGGCGTGTTTGGCCTGCATATGGTCTGCTCGTCATGGGTATACAGTTATCTACATACATACAGACGGACAAACCCAACGAGACACAGGCAGACATGCATGTTAGACTGTCTCGAACTGTTGGGCTAGATGCCTTTGAACTGTTGAGCGATTTGCATGATAGTAATCTTCATTTAACAGTTGGGGGTTGGTCGCTCTGTAGATGCCCGAGTAAGCAAGCCCTGTTTCGAAACCTCCAATGCAGCAACCGTCGATGAGCTCCAGGGCAGCAGCTTCAGCGCTAGACAGCCAAACCCGGGTGCCGGATGCGTTGATCGAGGCCGTTGCCCGCAAAAGCGCTGGTCATCGAGGTGGGACGAAGTCTCGGTGAGACTGGAGCTTACCTGTGGGCACTTAGGAGCACTTTAAAACCCGTCACCAAGGCATTTTCTTCATCGCCAAACTCCTCCGATCAATTGGGGTGTGTAGGTGCAAGGGCATCAGCCCTGAGAAATCAAAGTTCCAAAGATGAAGATTCAGCACCAGAACAGCCAGAGACGGCACAAGTATTCCTGCTACGTGATGTCGATAGTCGGCTGCTGATGTTCTGGCTCCAATCATACTTCGTGATGGTTTGCCATCCGTCTTGGGGCTGTTGGTTTGTGTTTTGATGGCTCACCCTTCTGGAGGGATTTAGGTCTGCTGCGCGGGACGTGTTGTGGCGACTGCCTGAGACGTGGAGTTCAGGGTTTTTTGCCTTGAACCCGTAACCTCAACCTTAAACCTCCAAGGCCCAAGCCCTGACACCCGAATTTCGAGCCAGGACTTGGGCTTTGTCCTCCCACCCGCCTTTGGGAGTGTGCCCGGTGTCGTGGTGCCGCAGACCCAGGCGTTCAGAGTCTAGAGACTTCAGGGCCACAGGGTTGCAGTCATTCGATTTCGAGGTTCAGGAGCTTGAGGTGTCTAACTGTGGGATGTTCTTCTCAGAGCTTTGCGGCTTTCTGTCGTGCCGTTCAAGCCAGGTCCTATGCCAGCAAGCGCAAAAACAAAACAAGCACCGCCTTGCGCCCCGAAGCCTTCGAAGACGGAGAAACAGTAGCCGCACCGAAGGGCCTCACACAAATGCGCTAAAAGTCTCCGTTGACCTTTAAACCAAAATCTGCGGTCGGTGGTTGTTCTTGCGAATAAAGCTCTCGGTTACCCGCGTTGCCTTTGTTGCTACTTTTGCTGCTGCGGTAGCGATGCAGTTGCTGCGGCGACGACTTCGAGTAAATCTATACCGATTCTACCGATCTTGCTGCTCCTTGCGCAGCCGCCACCACCACGACGACGACACACGACTTGGACTTCTACCACGATTGAGTCCGTTGTGTTTATTGTAGCTACGCTTTGATACTCGCTATGTGAAGCAAACGAGCCATTCAATGTAAGTTGCTGTCATTGCTGCCCGTGCTTCTAGGGTTCATTGCGACGCAACCCAGGCGCATGCAGCCTGGCCAGTTGGCACAAGACATTGCCATGCACCCAGGGTTCGACTCAGGGCTTCAGAGGACTTAAAGGCCCCCGAAGTCGCAGCATTCTATGAGTGACCCGTCTCTAACTACCGCTTTAGGTCAGCCTTGGCTTGATGGGGTCTGGGAAACTGGAACTCCTTGGTTTCAGACGGTTTGGCGGGTTCGGCCGAGGTATCTGAGGCTTGAGGGTGGCGTCAGTCCTGCGAGAGTCTGCCTGGTTCTGTTTCATATTTTGTGGAGCGCAATAGCCAAACGGCTGTAAAGTTTGGGGGGTTAGCAAGTATGGGCTCCTGCAGCAACGTGCCCGGAAGCTTGTCTTCCTGAACTTGAGGTGCCGGCTTCTTAGAGCTTCGATTCGTGAGGAGAATGGCCTACCCTGAGGCTCCATAGTAGTTCCTTTATGGGATTACGCTGTAGGCTATAGGATTCTAAATCTGAACCCCAGAAAGGAACTAGTACGGAGCCTTATAGGGTAGAGACTTCATTCCAGAAACAGGCGAACTAGACCCTCAAGCCTTTGAGACATTTGCGGCTGCAGTGCCAGGGACTTCAGGGCTCAGGGCCGGAGTGACCGTCGGAGTGTGGACCAGTTGGCTTTGCCGGCGTGGATCTCTTCCGGCGTATAGCGTCTGGCTGCTTTGTTTAGCTATATCGTAGCACATACGGTACACTATCGTATGTCATGGTCTAGTCTGGCATATTTTAGCTTGCTTTTTGGGTTGGGCGGTGCTCCGAAAGGCGCTGAAGCTACGCATCGCCAATGGCATTCACACAGCGATGGTCTATGCAGCGGCCCCATCATCCAAATCGTGCATGACTTGTATGAAAGGCTTTACCATGGCTTTTCCTCCGGGTGCGTAAGAACTCCTCGCCTGGTGGTCGTGGCGATAACAGCATGGCAGTGCCGGGGAAAACGCGAAATGAAGATGATTACCTGGCAATTATGAAGACGATCGCAATGCTGGTGGTGATGGTGATGCTGCTCGTCATGATGGCGACGATCCGTAATCTGCAGTACGTGCGCCGTGCTTTCTCGATGAGCTACCATGACCACCGTCTTTCTGTCAACCTCGTTCTCTAGCCTTACACGCAGTTCTCGCTACGAGCTCGTCGATTTCGTCACCGCCAGCATTCAGCTCGCACGTTGTTGTCATTGCCCTGGTTGTTTCTGCCATCGCTGTCGTTGTCGTTGCTGCTACGGCCGCTTGCAGCTGCTGCCGTTGTTATGATGCGTAGTAGTCAGTCATTAGTTGGTGCGATTTGCCTTTGCGTTTGGAGTCTCCAGATTCTCAGGTCTCCTTCCTTGTGCACTTGCTTTGTATTTAGGGTCGTGGTCGACAGACCCCGTGCCATCCCAGACTCCTCGTCTTTTCAGAATTGTAGGGTCCTTGCGATCTGAGGCCATGGCCTTGGGAGGCTTGTTCAAGACGGATGACTGCATAGGACGGGGTGGGGGATGGCGTCTCTGCTGATGGGCTTCACTCGTCGTCATCAGGACCGTCGTGTAGCCGTAGGAAGCAATTTATCCTCGCAGCCGGCAGTAATTAACTTTAACTGCTGTCACTGGCTATCAGCATAATTCAACTGCATGTCTCTCTCTCCCTCTCTTTCTCTCTGGCTCTCTTTGTATATATTATATATGCGTATATATACACATGTGTATGCATGTGTATACACACTCAGCACACTCATGTCCGTACACGCATTGACTAGAGCGACTTGAGCCGAGCAGACATGATACAACATGATGGTATCTACGAATATGCATGCCTGGCAATGCAGTGGTTTCACCCGGAGCATGACGAGTTTCCTATCTCAGGCACCCGGTGCCATGATGAGCCCATGCAGCCGTAGGCCTACTGCTTAAATATCCCGTAGCCAAGGGGGGATAGGCTTTTCGGCTTACTGCTCGCGCAGATTAGCAGCAATCTAACTAGTACTTTCCCGACGGTTCAGGGTCGGCATGGCCAGGGGCTTGAAGTCAAGTTCTGCTACCACCTAAAACCTGGCAAAGAATGGAGGCAGACCAGGTCAACTTGACTAACCCCTACAGCCAACTGCCAGGACCAACGACATTTCCGACAAATCTCAACCGAATGCTAAGCTCAAGCTTCCAAAAAAACGCATGCCCGCAGAGGACACCCCCATGCCGGGTCCTAAGCTGCTTCTACCAATTTGGGTGGGTAATCGAACTATCGATCTAAACAGCTGTCTATCTATCGAATCTCATAATCTCATCTAGTCTAACCGAGTCCACAGGTATGGTTGGTATCATTATTATAATTTCTCCACCACACGGTTGATCAATCAAACAATCTTCCAATCCACAATGAGTTAATCAAGCAGGCACCGAAGCATTCTGTCCATCTATCCTATCTTATCTATCTGTCTGTCAGTCTGTTTGTCGGTCTGTCCGTCTGTCTGTCTGTCTGTCTGTCCGTTCGTCCGTCCGTCTGTCTGTCTGTCTGTTGGCCTGCCTGTTGGCCTGCCTGCCCTGCCTGCCCTGCCTGCCTGCCCTGCCGGCCTGCCCTGCCGGCCTGCCTGCCTGTCTGTTTGTCGGCTTGTTTTTTAACTGTGCATACAACTGCATATATTCGCGCAACATGTATCCATGTAGGTTTTACATGTGTATATATATATACACATATGTGTATATTTTTGCACATACGTACATGTTCTGTATTTATGCAGTTTTAATTAGCATAGAACCGCAAAACCCGCTAACGGCCCTGTAGCTGCCAAGCCGGAGCAACGCATACCGAAGAACAATGCACAATGCCTGCGCACCAGGATGCTTTTCTTCCGCGGAAAACGTACACACCATATGGCTTAAATAGCGTATCGTGGTAAACTTGCTATAGTTTCAAGCTGGGAGACTGCGACTGTGAGAGCAGACGCCTTCCTCAAAACAGCTTTGCCTTCGACTTCGAGGTCCTGCCCTACCTGGAGCAGCTCTTTGAGCTGCATCCTCGGGAGGAGCAATCGCTTGCTTGGCGTCTGTAGGTTTGGAGGAGTTTGGTGTGCAACCCCTCCCAAAACGCTCCCAAACCGGGCTCAGATCCGTGCTCCTGCTGACGGCTTCTGGGTTCGCAGGCCTTAGAACTCATACATCGAGCAGAAAGGGGCGCATGCCTACAGTATCCCGAAGCGCGACCCGATCGTTCCCCTCACTATAGACAGCCTCTTGAAGTCGCTGGCGGGTTTGCGCACTGGAGGCGCGACATCGCCCATTGCTGTGCCGAGTTGAAGCTTGATCGCCTGGCAGTTACGCCGGGGTCCAGGGAAAAGGGTTCGAAACAACTAACGCAGGGTTCCTCATTATAGTTATAGGTACAATATACCCCCAAACCCTATTCCAATTGTTGAGGCCCCTACAGGTCAATGGAGGGCTGAGTCAGTATACCCCAAGTGCGGACCGAAGCTTCACATCTGGAAAGTAATCCTAAGCAGTGATTCTTGTTTTCTCATGTTCACAGCTGAAACATCTCCGCAATCTGAACCCCACTCAAACACAAGCTTGGTCTACAATAAGTAGTAGCCAGACGAGGGAACTTCGAATCATTTTTTTTTCGAGTCAGTGCTTGGGTATGCCAGAGACAGCTGCGAGCTTGCATGAAGCAAGCAGGCCATGATAGCATGTTTCCAGCTGCCTTAGGCCGCGGCCGGCATTTTAGGAGGTTAGGATATAGGGAACATTAGCCTTTTCTACGGTGTTAACAGTCTCCGACGGATTATACTATGCAGCTGTAACCCAAAGCAATCAGCATCCGAATTTGTGTATGTATGCATGTACGTAGAACTACCAATAGTAGCAGACATCAACGACAAATAAATTCAATGTTTACATCAGTTCTGTGCGCACATGCACCAGAAACAGTGGAGAGAACGAGAGCGGTGTGCGTGCGTGTGTGTGTGTGCGTGTGTGTGTGCGTGTGTGTGTGTGTGTGTTTGTGTGTGACTCCCTGCATGCATGTCCGCATGTGTCTCTGCCTGAGCCTCTAAACCCTAAACCCTAAACCCCTAAACCCTGGATTGTCCGAGTTGCGAGAGCGTAAACCCCTAAACCCTAAACCCCTAACCTCCTAAACCTCGATGGATCCATTCGGAACCAGTGCGAGAGAGAAAAAAACCCTAGGCAAAAAAAACCTAAACCCTTGAACCCCTAAAACCCCTAAAACCCCTAAACCCTAAACCCTTCAACTCCTTAACCCCTATACTGCCTATACCCCTAAACCCTGAACTCTTCGACAGAAATTGCGGCCACAGCCCCGGTCGAAAGATCTTCGGACTGAGGGGTCTTCAAGAAATACTAGAGGGGCCTAAATCATGACTAGGGTTTTGGGGGTATCCTGTTCCGTTATATAAAGGGTTCCTTAAAAGGGATCTATAAGGGTACTATACGGGATTTAGGGGTATAGAGGCCGAAATATTTACCAATACTATGTTGGGGGTTCCCTTTAAAGGGTTCCTTAAAAGGGGTCAATAAGGGATCTATAGTAGGGTTCTATGGCATAGGGGCCTCAAGAAATTACCAATACTATTTTAGGGGTTCCTTATTATAACTATAGTATAATGGGCCCCAGCCCCCTATTCTAATCATTAAGGCCCATATAGTATTATGGACGCAAGAGGACCCCCATCTCGCGTCCTGATGCGCTTTCGTGAGAGTAGTATAGGGTTGAACTGCAGATCAGATAAAAGGTTGTGCTCTTCAATCCTACACCCTAAACCCGAAGAAAAAAAAACCCGAAACCTTCGAGACCATGGATAAGTTCTCCACTGTTCTTCGGAGTTACCCCGCAATGCGGGCTCGTCCTGGCTAGGTAGGATGAAAGTAGCACGAAAAGAGTTCCCAGAGACTCAGACAAGGCCCGTCTTCTCTGAGCCCGAGCCTCGAAATCAAGGGTCCAAGTCCAGGGTTTCCTGCTTCGGTATTGCTCCTTTGCATGCGTGCTCTTCAAAGGGACACTGGGAACCTAAGTAACTTTGCTGGTATGGCGTTCTTATCTAGCCGGAGCCTTTACAGCGACCCTACCATGCCTGAAAAACGGGTCTTGCTTGTCCTCACACAAGTGACACTTATTTTGCGTTCGTCTAGGGCCCTAAACCCCAAACCGGAAACCAGGGCTCCTTCGTTGATGCGTGGAGACCTGGCTCTCTACCCATACTTGGAGGTTCATGGGTAATTACAAGTGGAGTTATAAGTCCCCTAACATGGGTTATAAATATGGTTACCTTACTTATAACCTCACTTATAACTACCCATGAACCTCCAAGTAGGCCCCATAGTATAGTTCCTTTTTGGGGTTCTTTTGTAGAATCCTATAAGGTAATCCCAAAAAGGAACTACTATGGGGCCTATGGGTAGGGTTCTATGGTCCCAAAGATCAAGGCACTGGGCCCAGGCGCCCATGAATAGTTTAGAGTAGAGTTACTTTCGGGGCCTAAAGAAATAACCAATACTGGTTTCGGGGGGGTCCTAATTATAAGTAAAATATAAACCCAATTCTAATTATTAAGGCCCCTGAGGGATCTATAGTAGGGTTCTCTGGTATAGGGGCCTAAAGAAATAACCAATACTAGTTTGGGGGGGGGGTCTTGAAAATAAGCATAGTACAAACCCAATTAAGTCTAAAGGTCTAAGGGTGTATCGTTTCTCTGTCAAGAGTCTCTCGACGCTGTAGTAGCCATATACAAGGGGAGCGGGGAACCATGAAGACATGAGCCTTACAGGTTTCTTTTGCCAGCAGTTTGAAGCTCCGCTTGGCGATGTAACTTTCGGCTTTCTTTTCGGGAGCTGTTCAGGGCTTCTGCTGAACCGGTGGCATTTACCCGTTTAACTGCCTGCTCTGGAGGGGCTTCAGATAGCCTAGGGCCTAGGATAGTGATGACTTCCGGCCTCGCTGGACGTTGCACGATGATTAAAAATCGGGCTGGGGCCTACTCTCCCCCCCAGAACCGCCACCCCTTGTGGCATCGCCCCCGGAAGCTGCAGGTGGATGGCTCGGATTCAGCATCCTCACTTCGGGCTGGAGCGCAGGGCCCAGAAGCACTTCACCGCGCTGCAAATGACGGGTCACGCATAGGTGAAGGTCCTATAGGAACAGTACTTCGGCTTTGGATGTTCGCCTGTCTGAACAGGCTGTTGGTTGTGTGGCTTGGCTGTGCAGACATCCCCGCGCTGACCCCTGAAATCCGCAACCCTAAAGCTAGTAGAGTTCGGAGTTCATAGGCTTGAAAGGCTCCCAATTAGTTGCAGTCTCACTTAACAGACCTCGAAACCATATGCCTCGCCTGGATGTCCAAGCGTGAGCGCCGAAACCAGTAGCAGGCAGGCGAACTACATCCAAAGGTCAGCCTTTCATAGGGATCGGCCTTGTGCTGTAAACTGTTGCCGGAACCTTGATCTCTATGGAGTCGGGAGCGTCCTGCCCCTCTGCATGACGATTTTCTTGACGACACCGCCGCCGGTTGCCTAAGACAGTTTTGCGAGATTCTGCTGCATACTTTTCTACTATGTGTTGACC
Organism: Symbiodinium sp. clade A Y106; assembly: GCA_003297005.1. Classification (NCBI taxonomy): domain Eukaryota; class Dinophyceae; order Suessiales; family Symbiodiniaceae; genus Symbiodinium; species Symbiodinium sp. clade A. The sequence goes on from BGNK01000941.1 coordinate 158,576, forward strand.
TACCATTGAAAGAGATATTCTATAGTTACTAAAGTCTCGTCAACTATGCTACTTCTGTTAACGCTACGGCTGCCTCTGTTTTAGTGAACCCACCGGTCAAGTCACGATGCTCCTTTGAGATGAGGTGCTTCTTCGTTTGCCAGAATGCATCCCAGAAGCTGCTCACTGCAAATTGGCGGCCGGCAACTGGCATAGGGTGCATAGGGTTTTGGGGTTTCCTTATTATATATTTATAGTATAATATCCCCATCCAAAGTTAAGCACGTGCCGAAGCCCTTGCACGTCGAAGCTCACTGCCCAAAAAGTTCTTTCGCGAAGCTTTGGAAGCTGAATCGCCGTATGCAACCGCAATGTACTATGCCGGTTGGATAACACAGGCCACCACAAGGTCTGAAGACGAGGCCTTGTGGACGCACCAGCAAGAAACCCTTTCTGAAAACTAGTTTGACGAACGAACCCCTTCGGAACCAGCCTAGCAGGAACAAGAAGGGAGTGAAGTCGTGGTCTGATTCCTGCACCGTTATCGGGTTTGCGCAGAAATGCCAGACAGTTGCCGACCACGGGATGTCGATTGATTATGTATCATCCTGCACTTCACCCTGTGAATTCGGGTGCATGCAAGACTATCAACAGTCTAGACAATACGTGGGTTTGCTGGCCTTGGGCTCGATTCGCCTGCCGAGGATGGGCATCCGGCTGCTCCCAAGCGTCCGCGCTGCACTTGCCAGCAACGAGGCCGTGCAAGTGAATCATCCTGCCCCTTGTCTTTTCTGTTTGAGATTGCTTGTGGCAAGTAGGCTGGCTTGGGCATCCTGGGCTAAATTGAGCTCTTTTATAGTCATAGTGGAGCAGCGTCGCAGGAGGTATGGAAGGCAGGCTATCAGCTAAGGGACGGCAATTTCGCAGGCGAGCTTCCGGTCATGGTACCAATCTCAGACATGCATGCATGCCAACAAACATGCATGCAAACTTCGAGACCAGCAACTCAACCCTGCCAGCCGCCCAAACAACCGACCGACGACCAACCAACCAAAGAACCAGCACATATGACAAGCGCATAGAACCACAAGCACGCGTGCTCGTGCGTGCAAACAAACATGCACGCGCACGCACGAGGACACGAACACAAAAAAATAACGCACAAACCGGCACACACACACACCACACACACAACACACACACAACACAAAAACACACACACACACGCAAAACAAAAATCAAACAGACAGACAGACAGACAGACGCAGACAGATGACGGATGTGCACGGACTTGTGCGTGCACGCGCAGAGGCACAGAGGTGCATGCACACACACACACACAGAAGAGAGAGAACGGACAAGCACCCGCCCATTTACGTGCAATGACCACATGCAATATGCTTTCTCGGCTGCATGCAGCGACACATTCACAGGTACCACCGCCCACTAATTCAAGCATGTCTGTGCAAGGGATGCCTGACCGTTCTTATGATCCGACTCGGCCCCAAACCATTGCAGACTTGGGTTGGCAACAGACTTCCATCTTGGAGCCAGGCACCATCGGAGTTCATGATCTTTGCCTTGGCCGTCGGTTTCCCAAGTTTCGTGCTGCATTGAAACACTAGGTCTTCAAAGCACAAGAGACATCAGTGGATTCAGGCGCAGGTCACGAGTTCTTATATACATTGTCAAATCATCTCGATGGTTTTGAGTGCCCTCACTAGAATCATCCCTGCCGTTATGCAGCAGGCTCAATTGAACCCCGCAGCCGAAACGACCCTAACAGTCACTGAACAGCATGGTCTCCAAGTCTGCCGATGTTTAGTCGTTAGAGGATGTTGAAGTCTTGATTCTAGCGACACAGTCGGCTTTCTTCCCTTGACTCCTGAAACCTAGAGTAGAGCAGTACGTAGTACGTATCCAACGATGTCCTCCATGGGCTTGTGCTATGTTTCTATGTGCAACGAGCATCGTTCTCATGCTACTGCCGCAAGTGTCAACGCCGCCTCTGTTCGTACATTTTGAGTATTTTCGCGAAACGTCTGTCTTCGGCTGCTAGGTCATCCTTCGATTCTTGACACCTATCGGCGCTGCAGCCTCAGGCAAACGGACGTGCCGTTGTACTGAGAACAGCTAAGCAAAACTGTACATGCAGATTCCGGGTTTACACAACTGCATCTTGAGTTCGGTTGAACGGAACCGGTCCGATATTTCGGATCAGTGTCGGCGTCGCTGGAGTGCGGCCGTTGTCGATATCAAAGATCTAGACTACTAGAACATCCTACAATACGAAGCCGGAGCAGAACCCTAAAATCCAAAACGCAGCGTTGCGGCTCCAGCGGGATTGGTGGTCATGTATGGGCTTGATGCCATCTTCGAACCCATCATCATGAACCGTACCTACCCTTCTGCAAGCCATTGTAAACTTGAATGAGACGCTGAACAGGTGACAAACCATGGGGCTCCGAGTTTTGTGCAGACACCTAGGGCTTTCCGAAAAGCATGGAGGGCGCTGTGACCTGCATCATGCCCTACTTAGACGGCAAGGACGCCTGCTTGGTTGATTGTGGGTGTTAGTGTTCACAAGGCTAGGGTTGTCTAGGGCTTCTGGGTTTTAGGCTTAGACGCTTGTGGTTTGTCAGAGCTTGCAGGGTCTAGTCTAGCAACGGGTTGGAGGGCTTAAAGGCTTGTCTACGGCTTCAAAATGCTGATGTTCTTGGGCTCGGGACACGCCGGATTTTGGACCCAGGTAAGTTTGCTGCAAAGAAGACTAATCCCAAAACCATATGCCGCATCGGATCTACGAATTCCCGCCACCCCGCGACTCCCAGTCCCGAAGAGCTTGCGATGGCAGAGACCGTGTGCTTGAAATGGCGGACCTTGCCGGACCGCCTGGGGCGGAGAGCGGGTGGAGGGCCGCTGTGTCTTCCAGTATAAGCCTCAAGGTTTCACGACTCGTCGGCATGCAGGGCAACCATTTCTTAGAACAGTTCGTTTGGGCTTCAGGGGTTGCGCCTGGCAGAGACTCTCAGCATCAGGAGTCAGGAGACGTGAGTACAACCATGTTGTGTGTGCCGCTGTATTGCACATTGCGGTTTTTACAAATGCCTTCAATGATCTTATATTCTCGCTGCGAGTGCTTTGCGCTCATTATGTTGAGAGGTCACACTGGGACTTTGCATCAGGGGCTAGATACTTTCAACAGTGCTCCCACATTCAACCGCACGGAAAACTTGATGAACTTGCGCGCGGCTCCAAGCAGAGATCGCTGGGAGGTGCTGGCGAAGCTCGGTAATGTAGGGGCCTTAGTAATTACCTTTGCTATTCTGGGGGCTCCTTATTACAAGCAAAGTCTAATCGGCCCTCATGTGGGAACCTGATTAAGAAACCCTGGGCCTCTAACCCCCAAATAGTAGGACTCATATAAGGAAACCTAATAAAGGCCCAAGGTTTCTTAATCAGGTTCCTACATTAATTATTAAGGGCCCCTATATTCCTTTCGGAGCTGCCCCTGCCGACGAAGCCGCAGTTGTCCAGTACACCAGCCCATAAGCCTCAAACTTCAGAAAGCCATTATATATATATATATATTATGTATTATAGATATTATAGATAATGTATTATATACTATATGTTAAGTAATGTAATATACAACATATCCAGAGCAAGATCCAACTTAAGGCTCCAAGCGCGCAAGCCGCCGTGCCCCCAAACTTTCAACTTCCAGTGCTTTCGTCTAATGTGGTATTTCAAGCAACGCACTGCCTGAACTACAGCGCAACCCTGAACCCATGCGATATTGGCTTTGGTGCAGGACCAGCTGCAGACATGGGACACGCTGCGCCAAGCCTACATTGCCCGCGCATTGGACAGTGTGCTCGCGTAGCCTCCTTACAGTGCAATGTAAGAGTCGATTGGAAGAAAGGGCACTGCCACCAGCACCAGCATCACCAACGCCCCCAAAACCAGCGCCATTGTCATGTTTACTAGACGTTTGCATTGTCACACCCCTGCATTTCGATCACAGTTGGTGGTGGTGGTGGTGGTGCTGCTGCTGCTGCTGCTGGTGGTGGTGGTGGTGGTGGTGCAAGTGGTGGTGGTGCCAGTGGCGGTGATAGTGGTAGAGAGGTGTGGTGCTGGCGGGTGGCGGGTGGTGGTGGTGGTGGTGCAGCGCAGGTGGTGCCAGTGGCGGTGATAGTGGTAGAGAGGTGTGGTGCTGGCGGATGTTTGACTTCGTCTAGTTGCTGTTAGTCTGTTAGCATCAATATCTACGTATGTTCTGGCATGTTCTTGCTGAGAATGCATTCCTGGGGTCGAGGCATCTAAGAACCACAGCAGGAAATCTGTGCATCGCTCGGCTTGCTGCCGTACTTAGTATTGCTAATGTTAACGTTTATAACGACACAACGGAGTGCTTGACATGTTCTGCATTGTCACAATCTCATGTATACTAGTATACGATCACGGACGAGCGTATGCATACCAACACATTATGGTCAAATTGCTGAAGCGTTCAGGGTCTCGTTTTATATGTACATCACCATGCACACTATGTCTGTGTGGTACGATGTGATACCGTCCGTGTGTGTGTGTGGTAGTCTTCTGAATCTTTTCCAGGACTGCCTCGAGAACTTCTATGGCTGGGACGTGGACGACGTGATTTGGCCGGAGACACCGGTGCAGAGGGTTCATACGCTCTGGTTCGTGGTCCAGAGGTGCGTGCATGTACCAGTGATGCTCCTTGGTTAGGGTTTTTTTCCTGCACGGATTACGGGGTGGCACAGATACTTATGGCAGGTGCGTGTGGGCAAGATCTCAGAAGCCTGGCATCCTCAAACTTTTCTGCGAAGCGAGTGCACGTTCTTTGGACATTGTTCGTCGTTACGGCATTGAAGTATTGAGATCAGGAGGTTCGGCACCGAGGACCCGGAAAACAAAAAATAAAAGCAACTGCGTACACATCTGGACCGGTCCCCCCCAATCTTTCTTGGGTTTGCCGGATCCCGACATGAATATGTATATATTGCAAGATATTGCAAGGATGAGAAGCCTGCCGGTTCTCAGCTGAATTTGGGCTACCTCGGTTCAAGCGTGCAGGAGAAGGGTGGCCCTGCAAAGCCATATGTTGGCCTGCTGCAAGGCTTCGTGATGGAGCTGCAGGACAGCCAGGGACACGAGGATTTTGTGAAAGAGGTCATGAGGTTGGAGAAATGTTGGTTTAGTGTAATCCCTACCCTACTTCCGATCTAGTATAACGCATAACTATCTGGAACTATCTAGTATTAGGAAGCCGGCTGCATGGTTGCAACTTGTCTTTGTGGTGGCTGCATGATTTGTGGTGCCACCTTTGCGATTTTTGGGGGAATGCTGTGACTCTGTATTCTTGGAGGCAACGTGTAGCCTCGGCAGAATCCGGAAATATGGCTATGGATATGGAGAGACACGTGTCAGTCAAACCCTAAACCCTAGATGTCAAAAGCGCGGCCGGCTTTCAACGCCCGTACCATGCTACGCCTCAAGCGAGGAAGAGAGCTACTCGACGTGTTCCGAGTGCAAGGCGCCCCGGAAGCCCTATTATCATTATAATTGTTGTTTGTTACAATAAGCGGTTTATTTCAAGCATTTGTATGCAGACTATTGCTAGTGACTCACGATACGATCCCTGTAGAACTCTTGTTCTTCTGAAGCAGAGATACAAATAAACTTCAGGGGCCCCTCCTAAACTGGAAACCCTGTTTGTACGTTCAGACAGCGGAGATTCGAGGCTGGGGGGGGCACAATGTAGACTCTTGGACAGGATGGTCCATATACAAAAGCCTACCGAGGAGGAGATTCGACCCCTTTTTGCCGGAAAGTTGAAACACTTGTTTGGTATCTGGCATCCCGTATATATCTTGGAATTTCAGAAAAGCGGGAAGAGGAACATGGGCCAGCATGAGAGCTTGTTTGCCGGTACTCCAACATACCTCGACTGATACTGATACCTCAAAACCCCAAACTCTTAGCTGAATCGAGTCAGCTAGCTACCCAACATACTTACTCTCTCTCGCTCTCTCTCTCTCTCTCTCCCTCTCTCTGTCTCTCTCTCTCTCTCTGTAGGGCGTTGTACTTCTCTGTGTGTGTAGTCTGTACGCGTGTATGCATGCATGCATGAGTGGATGGACGGACGGAGGAATGGATGGATGGATGGATATGATCAGTCTGTAGGCCCAGCACTGAGTGCGTTGGTTCTGAAGCATGTTATTCGTGTTTGGAGCCTTTCATGGCTCGCCGGATGCATCAATGATGCCGTTGTCGATTGTGTGAGGTTGCACCGCATGCCCTCTGCTAGATCTGAAGCACAAAACCTTGTCACTCCCTTGGCAATCTGACTATGCAGCTAGGCGGTGCCGCATGTGCCGCGCGGATCTCCGATTTCTCTATTCCGTCCCAAGTGAGAGAACGGACACTTGATTCTTGCAAGTCTGAAAGGTGACATCTCGATATCCGGGATATCCCACATCCCGGCTACTGGCGGGAGACTCCCAATCCATGATAATTACAGGAATCACCCTGAAAGTCGCCGGGCTTCACTCGCAGGTCCACTACACGAAGGGCTGCAAGGAGGCCCTCTCCTGCCAAGACTGCCAGAAGGCCGCAGATGCGCCGGAGTCATCGGTTTAGGGCTTCGGGTCTCTTTATAGCGTGTTGCAGGCTCTTCGCTGTGGACTTTGTAGACCAGCGTGACGTTTACCAGTGCAGGGAATAGGGTAGTTGGAACGCGAACTTTGCTGAATTGTTGGGTTTGCGGCTTACGTTGCTGAGGTCTTCGGGGTTTAGTATGGTTCAGGGCTATTTACTACCTTCTAGTCAGCAAGGCCTTGCACCCCAGGCGCTTGAGCCCTGTGCTAGAGACCCCAAGACGCGAAACGCATAGGCGTAAAGTTTAGCAACCTCAGCCTGAAACCCAAAAAGGTAGGGAAAAAAGAAAGCAGGAGCAATCGTCGTAATCCTTGACCGAGATTTCACAGGACTGGTGTCCCCAGTGTGCCAGATACGCGCCTTCAAAGGACAGGCCGTCTGCCAGGGCTCCAGGGCGCACATAAAATCTGGGCCTGTTATTGGAGTTTCCGAAAATGAGGGGTACCTTATTTTTGGTCCTTAAAATAAGGATCCTACTATTTAGGGTACTATGTTATAAGCCCTAAGACTCCAAATAGCCCAAAGTAGGTACTAGTTCTAGTCTTTAGACCCCACCGTAGGCACTATTTGTATACTTACTTGGAGCCATAGGGAAGGACACATGTGTATATCATACGGACGTATGTAAGTATACGTACCAATATTATTCCTTAAGGGTTCCTGATTGTAAGAATACTATAAATAATTACCAATATTATTCCTTATATCAGGGTTCTTGATTGTAAGAATACTATGAATAGTTACCAATATTATTCCTTAAGGGTTCCTGATTGTAAGACCACTACTAAAAATTACCAATATTATTCCTTAAGGGTGCCTGACTGTAAGAATACTATAAAGGAGCCCAAAACCCTATACTATAGTCTCAAAAGGGCACTAGTTTGCAAACCCAAACTTTGCTTCCCTGAGAGACCTCGCCAGTGGACATAGTTGCCAGCCGTGCGAGAGGGAAAAGAATTATTAAGGCCCCTACATGAGGCTCGATCTTGTTCCTCCATTGCCAGATGACCAGACCCTAAAACCCCAAATAGCCCAAAGTGGGCACTAGTTACAAACTTTCGACCCCAAAGTAGGTACTGTTTGTATACTTGGAGTCCAGTCATGGGGATAACTCTGTCGAACTTGGAGCGTTTGCGGATTCGCTTCCGAGGATAATCTTGTCGTGTGCCACCCTGTGGTCGCCTCTACAAGGCTGGAGGATCCCCAACAAATTTAACAGAAATCCTAGTGCAAGCTTAAGCCTAGGGCCTAAGCACTTTTAAAGTACCTGCTGGTCCAACATAACCCTGTATCCCCCAAAGCCGGAAACATTTTCAGGTCCAGCGGCTTAGCTCTTGTCTCAGCAGCTAGTAGCCCCCGCCCACATGCATTTGCTTATAGTGGGATAAATCTCAAAAGGCTTCAGGACTTGTTAGAGCCCGGAACCCTTTAAACCATATAAGGCCCATGAAAAAACGTTGGTGTGTATCGGTTTCCAAATCGGCTGAGTTCAAGGGTTCAATTCTGAATGGCCCAGGACGAAGTGAGCTGTCCAGACTGCCCGGACTGGAGCAAAGTCAGCTGCAGGGATTGCCGCTCGCCGAATCTTAAGGGCCATTGTGCTCAGTCTTGGCTTATGGACTCTCGTGCAGTGTTGCATAATTTTACATAAGCATGTAAACGTACATGCTTTTGGTATGGGCATGTGGGGACAATATGTGGTTTCTTACTGCACTCCAACCCCAGTTCGTGGAATTTCTCCAAGGAGTGAATGAACGAGTGCTTCTCAGTTTGTGCGGCAGCATTTGGATTCTGTACACCTCGTGTTGGTGTACTTACTTCCCCAATCCCAACCAGGCAGATTCAATTCTCTCATCGGTATTGAGCCGACAGAAGACATGTACCTGCCCAATCCTGCCTGCACTTTCGTCACACCATCTCGGGCTATAAATCCTGCAAGCCATCGGCATGTCGCAATCATTGGCGACCAGAAGGCTCACCCAGTTAGCGGAGGTGTATACAAAGATTTGCAGTGGTCGCCGCGTGGATTGGTGTGAGGACGATTGGACTGTTTGAATAGTCAAGTCTGGGCAATCGTCCGCCTTGCCCGCAAGTCATCGTAGTTCTCAATCATCTGTATGCTGCTTGAATAACGTCCCTGGGCATAGTTTTTGGTCTAACGATTGTATGTTTGCCTGCATGCAGCACGCGTGCATGAATGTCTGTTTGCGCGTTTTTCGTATATGGTGATTGATAGAGAAGGCCTTCTTCTGAATACCTGAGACTATGTCACTATGTTATGGTTCCCGGAGCTGAGGTTTTGATCAAGGAAAGAGTCTTTTCTGCCGATGTTACGGCACGGACAGCTGGCACTACGCATGCGGTCGGCATGGACGCTCGGATCCTCCTTCCGGGGTTTGTGTGGACGCCATGTTCAATCAAGCACTCCAGCTGAGCCGCTCTAGGAAGTGGCTTCGCGGTGTTTGTGTGTGTATAGTCTTGCACAGTCATGTCCCCGGGTGCTTACTCAGGTACCGAGCATGCCTAGAAGGGGCGCTAAGGTTGTTAATTGGCAGTGATGTGGTTTTCGGGGCGCTGGATTGGGATTGCTTCTCCAGTTGAGAGCTTACTGCAGTTCGGGCTGGCAGGCAAGGGCCAGTTTCTTCTCAGCGACAATCCAGGTCGAAGTGGGCTGTCAGTGGGATGCCTTCAGTCCCTATACAGCGATTTCTCGGGTGCCGTCCATAAATAACCCAAGCAGCAGCCACGGGGTAGTTGCAAACACACCGGGACACATCTCTCCAGTGCACACGGTGGGTTTTGGGTCAAAGTTGAAGACTTGATGGTGCCATTTCCTTCCTTGGCACATTCTAGATTCTAGGCATGGCTGAAAGGATTTATATATTTCGGACTCGGCTTAGGTCTGATCGAAACGCATGTCAGACGAAAGAACTTATTGCAGGCCACAACTGAATCCTCCTGAGGGCCGTCATGGCGTGCATTCATACATTCAGGATAGTGACCATGAGCTAAATGCACCCAGCATTACGAGATGCATGATGTGAGGCTTCGAGTGCAAGCGTTGCGGCGAGCAGCTCTGTTTTATTTGCGAAGAACGCCACGGCTATGACTGCCGCAACGACGAGGAGGAGGAGATGCACACTGTCTGTTTTGTTGCTTTATCGTGGCCGCCACCAGAACGGCATTGCTTTGTGTATGTAGTTGCCGCGGACTGACATGTCGACATTGAAGACTCGGCGATAGCATCCAAAGCATGGGCATGCCGGCCTGCCCGTCTGAGCATTATTGTTGTAAGCCGGTTATGGGCCTCATTCTTACACGCCTGGTTGACACACATCCCTAATTTTCACTGCACTTGCGCTGAAGTGATGTTTTCAATCACACACATTTCGCCTAGTTCTCCTACACTTGCGAATTTCCGCTCCCAACCCAGTGGACAGCTCCAACCAGTCAGGAAGATGCCTGAACGCTCGCTCAGCCGATGCCTGCCGGGCAATGTGAGCTGGCTTAGGATTGTCTGACAGCGACACTAGTAACAACAAAAATGAAAACAACATGAATTATCATCAGCAAGCCAAGTGATTATAAGAAGAGTAACAATAATCACAACAGGAAGAAGAATCATATCAATAACAATAAATGATACTACTGGCTATTCCCAACAATGGGAAGTTGCTTCATTTTCCTTTCGAGGTCCGCCTCGGCTCCAGCAACGGTCCAAGCGATTTAAATCCGAAGGTCGTAGGGTTTAGGATTTAGTAGGTATTTAGGGGTTGGGTCTTAGGTTGATGGTGTCCTCATTCAAAATCCTTCCTTGCTTGGCACAGTCCGAGTGTGAAACCCTTGTTCACAACGCATGGCTCGGGAAGGCTTCCCGTACAAGAGTTCGGCGCCCTCGACGCCCGCTGTCGTATGTCGTGGCAACAAGCGAGTGCCAGCACTTCCAGGGGTCGTCATCAGCAGGTCGTTCGCGTTCCAGCTGTCTTATGTCTCGAGCTGCCCACCGAGTTTTGGAGAGACCCGAAGTCCGAGCCTGAACCCTCGAGACCCCTACTGTAGGCCCTAGACACCCTAAGCCCGACCATTAGCGTAAACAGTCTTCACCATGCTCGGTGAAACTCGGCCTCGACCTTCCAGAAGACATGTCGTGCGGCCAAGGACCAGCCGCGGGTTGGAGAGACGCCGCCAGTTTTTGCCTGGGCCCAAAAGTGTGTCAACAACCTAGGAACAATGCACGCAGCTTCCGCTACATGCAGCAGTTGAAGACATTTTCACGTTTGCGATTGCCAACGGAGAAACGACTGAAACATCGCAGCTCGAGCAGCCGGCGACGCATGGCTAATGAGTCATGAGGAGGTATCACGAATGCGCGCGAAGCACCGAACCGAGTAGGTGGATTATAAGGCGGTGCAAACTTCCGCAAACTCCCTCGCCCCAGCCGCTCGCGCTGCTCACGCTAACCAGTAGTAGTAGTAGTCGTCGTCGTAGTAGCAGCCAAAGCAGGAGGGGTAGTAGTAGCAGTAGTTGTTGTAGTAGTATAGTGGAGTGGTGGTAGTGGTAGTGGCAGCAGTAGCCGTAGCAGTAGAGTAGCAGTAGCAGTAGCAGCAGCAGGAGCGGTAGTAGCAGTAGCAGTACAGTAGTAGTATTAGTAGTAGTAGTAGTAGTAGTAGCAGTAGCGGTAGCAGTAGCAGTAGCAGTAGTAGTAGTAGTAGAACTAGTAGTAGAACTAGTAGTAGTAGTAGTAGTAGTACTAGCAGCAGTGGTAGTCGCAGTCGTAGTGTTAACCGTACATCAGGAATTTAATGGTAGTGGCAGTGGTAGTAGTAGAAGTGGTAGTAGTAGTAGTAGTGACAGCGATTTGTCTCCAGCCGTGGGAGTGCAGCTTTGAGGTCGGGCGACTGGATGTTCCCGCACAGGCTGCAGGGGCCAAGGATTGACCTGGCGCAGGGCGAGCTGGCTCGTGTTTCAGGTCTAAGCTCCGTGTGGAGTTGTACAGTTTAGCGCTCGACTCTTGCTCTTGGGTCAGTCTGGCTCATATCCTAGCTCATTGAAAGTTTTTCACCCGTTCCGTTGTTCAAATCGGATTTGTGCAACAAGACGGCTGGGAGCTGGATCGCCGGAGGTGCAGCGCCGGATATCTGTTTTAAACTCTAACTCGGGTCTTCATGAAGCAGTGAGCAACGGCAGCACAGATGACGATTTGTCCTGTTCCATCTTTGCCTTGACCCGTCGAGACGGACTTTTGTTCATGCAAGACTCCGAGTGCAACCAGTTCCCTGCGTCTGGAAAGTTGCGTGGCGCATGTTTGGCACTCCTTTTTTTCATGAGGTTGTCCTGGTTCTCTGTGTCGGTCAGAATCAAGCCGAGCTGCGGGGCTCTCTCAGGCAGAAAGTTCATAGATTCGGTAAGCTATTGAAATTTGTAGCAGCGCGAAATGCCAGTGCAGAGGACTTTAGCTACGTCAACGGCCTGTCGGTCCGCCCGAGCCTGGGCCTCGGTGGCGAAACATGAATCATGCATGCTGCTTGGCCTCCGAATTTGGGCACCTGAAGCCCCAAGCCTTCACCTACAAACCCCCGTCACCGCTCAGCCACAAGCCTTGCAGCAAACCCCACTTTCGCAGCCTGAAGTGCCAGGGGCCCCAATCTTCAATGCGTCTCAACTAGCACCAAAACACGACGAGCCCCCAACCCAACGCCAACCATTCCTAAATCCTTCATTAAACATCGACAAGCGTTGAGCTTCCTACAGACCAGATCGTTTTGCAAGTGGCAGAATTACCAGTGGAACGTGGAAAAGAGCAGCACCACCTGCAGCTGATCCCCAAAGCATTCTGCTTCTCGGCAGGTGCGGTTCGGGAAAGGCACTTTGCATCAAAAAAGGGTCTCCATGCAAAAAATGAAGCCCGGAGGGGAGGCAGCTTAATCCACTAGTCCATACACCCGACACCCTCGCGCCTTTCATTTCTGCAACTCTGCAGCGCTGTTTACTGTTTTCAGCCAAGGCCAGGGCACCTATGACTTCCGTGATGGCGACGGCATTGTTCCACTTCTGCTGAGACCGCTGGGCAACGAGCTCAGCATCCTATCAGTTCTAGGCATGGGTGCTCCGACCATGAACATACGCCAAGGGTTGAATGAGGCCTCACGACGACTACCCTCAACGTGTATCAGCCCTAATACGGCCGTAAAGGCAGCAGGGTATACGACTTGCAGCCGAGATAGCTGCAGTTGCTCGAAATAGTGATGCGTCTAGGCGAAATTAAGCCTTAAAAGGGAACGGTAATAAACATAGTCATAGTAGTAGTCGTCGTCGTAGTAGTAGTAGCATCAGTAGTTCCTGCAAGCCCTCAGCTGGCAGGAAGACCGGGAGGCTGCAGCTCCACTGCAGCAGCCGTTTTGGCAACTTGCCTGCTTCTGGCTACCGCACTGGTGTTAGGGCTTACCTGGATCCTACAAAACCTACCTTTTTTACTTAGGGAAAAAAGCCTTGCAGAAGCTTGCAAGGTTCCTGCCCCTGTCATCCCCCAACCATGGAGCAAGCTTGGAGCATGAAAGGCTCCAGTCATAGACCAAGAACTAGTTTCATGCGATCAGGACATGGTCTGAATAGCTTGGCTTCTCGGCGTGCGCGCTCAACTCGAAACCTAATGAGCCTTGATTCCGGAATCTTGACCCACACACTGCGCCGACTCCAGCAGTGATCAAACTCCGAGGCTGGAGAAGTCCTCTCTCGCATGGAGGGCTTCGACATCCGAGGCGAAGTCGCGAGCTGTGCGTCGTTTGGGTTTCAGACTCGTCTACGGGGTATATTAGATTTCTCCGGGGCAAACTTCGGTGGAGGTACCCAGCCCCGAACAAGCAGGTGCGGGTCAGGGTGAAAAGTAAGCTTCGCAGTGACAGTACTGGTGAATACCTGCTTCAGGTGACAGGGCCCATGCGCAGATTGCTGAGAGAGTGGGTGCCACGCTGCACGGGCCTTACTCCGCGACTTGCCCCAGCCCCGACACCTTGAAAGCTACACTGGATCGGGATCGACATCCCAGATCCTTAGGGTTGCAAGACATCGGTGTTCTTCTCTTACTCAGCGCTCGGGGAGTGCACCACTTCAGACAAGCGTCTAACAGACCGAGTATTTATAAGACTTCTTCATTCGAACTTGCATAGACGCACCCAAACTTATGTACAGAGAGGACGGCAGAAGCTGCGCCCAGCCTTACTAGCTTTTTGGCTGAAGCTGTTCTGAGTAAAGCAGAGAATCCAAGTTTAGATTCAGGCAGGGAGTGAGACCACTTCCCATTTCTTGGGCCAGTGCTAAATCCGGTTGGAAAGCTAAAGGCTAAAGCTAGTGCATCTGGAGCAATTTACACATTCTCTCTGTAGCTCGCGAAGCATGGTCCGCGGTGAGCTGATGCCCATCGTGGATGCTGCTTCACACGGAACCGGCCCCAGCGAGTCCTCGGTGCAGATGCCGTGCACACACAAGAAAGCAGGGGCCGCTGTCCATGGAAGTGAGTTAAGGCTGAAGGCGTAATACGTAAACTGCATGTACTCATGTCTCCAACATATCTATCATGAGAGTTACGAGAAATGCCGAGGCTAAGGGCTAAGAACACCCCCAAGTGCCGGTTGTCCCACTGATTCCCGCGGCAGGAGCCCCGGCCCACCTAATGCTGGAGAAGGGCCTGCCACTAAGCCGCAGGCTGCCTCCCAACAAGGAGGCCTGCAGAGCGCACTCGCGCGTCTAGTAATTATGGGGGCCTTAAGTAATACCAATTTCTATTTTGGGGGTTCCTTACTACATTTACAGTAGAATGGACAAAATGCTATTCTAATTGTTAAGGCCACCTATAGTAGTGCGACAGCGCGTGGTTGGCATACTGGAGCACACTTGCGAATCTGAGTCCACCGACCTGCAATCAGCATCTTCGCGAAAAGCCTCTCGTAGGTGATGACATGTCGACGCCGTAACGTACACGTCGACACAATCTTTCACTGCATATCTGGAACATGTTCCTGTTATTCATGTAGCAATTGCGGGCTGACAGTCACCGAAGCTCTCACCCCGGTAAATGTTCAGGCTAGGCCATCTGAGGCCAAGCGCACAGTCGGTCGCCGCATTCGCTTCAGCCAGGGCTTCAAACGAGGCACCTCTCTGTCACATGCTAGTTTCGCATCAGCAACTACAGGAAGGTTTTGACAAGGCAACCTACATCGACGGAGCGAATTTTTTCAGCGGCAATTCTCGGAATTCTTGCATTATGTTTTGCACCCTGTGCGCGAGCACTGGAGGACCAGATGTTCATGCCTGCATGGCTGCGCACGGTTGTCATCGTCATCTTCAACTTCGGGACCAGCCTCTTTTGCCGCAGTGTGCCGTGTGCTTCAAGGCTGAATAACTTATGCTGGACTAGTACCTTTATCATCCTTTATCCGTATGCCAGTCATAGGATAGTCCTGAAGATCCACTCCGGCACTGGATTGTTTGTATCCGTCAGCTCGTAGTGTTAGTGGTGATTCCGTTCTTGCTGTGGCCGCAGTGGCGGTGCAAAAGGTAGCCAGGTAGCCTATGAACCTGGCACTCGCCTGCCTTCGACCTGCATGCGTGTTTGTGTGTGTGTGCGTGCATGTTTACCCGTGACACACGTTCCAGCTTTCTCAGACTTGCCGTTCATCAGGAACCCAGGTGAGTTTCATCAAGACAATCAACAAGCAAGGCTAATCCCAAGAACTCGTGTTTGTGTTTCACAATGAACCTCAATGGTTCGTAGATGCATGCTTGATGCCGGACGCGACACTACTGTCCCTGCATCATCGCTCCTGCTTCCATTCTCCTCAGAAGTCAACTGCTTGGCATATACTTGACACTGGTAGGTTCATGAATGTTACCCTGCATACAAGTCGAACACAAATAAAAGTCAGGGGCATGTCTCGGTTTCGCAGTAGCTGAACCATCAAGGCACGACGCGACTCATACAATTGCGAATATACCTACATATGCACATGCCGAGACTTTATACTATTCATAATATTTCATAATTATATACAGTTAGTTACATCCGAATATACGTATATGTATTCATATAGCAATATCTAGATCTGTACCGGTTTCTACAGCTATATCTATATATTTATTTGCACCTTTACCTAGATCCTAAACCTGTCATTACCTTTTTGAGCGTCGATCTACCTGACTATCTTTTTATATGTTATGTATATGTATCGACATCTTCTTACACAGACAGTTGGTTGACGTACCCGCCGATGCTAACATTCGTAGCTGTCTGAGCTAAGCCTACATCTCGACATGCATGCACTGCTAAAAATATCTTGCCTTCGGACAGAAGTAGACAGCAGGACGGCGAAGAAGCCAAAACCCAGAAACCACAAAGTTCCTTCTAGAGTTGCGTTTTGTCTTGGGCCTCCGCGCCAGCTGGACGTGGCTTTTGCAGCTTTACACAAAGACCGACAATTAGACATCGTATTATCCCCTAGTTACCGAGTCCGTAAAAGAGGCGCACTACCATAGAAGCCAGTGGGGTGCCGGCCGATTCTCTATAGACTATAGATCTGCATCGGACTCAACAGGCTTTAGGTTTCCATGGCCACATATTCGACCCCCGCAGAGATCTTTAGTCTGTTGAATTGAACTGGTTTTTCTGTTAGCAGCACAGCGCCCTCGACTTCCTGCCAGCTATCAGGCATTCTTCTGGTGAATTCGGTGAAGTACCTTGGACAGCGGTTGGTTTGCAACTGCACTGCGTAGACAGCATTCCTGCTCTTTAGGACTGCAGGCTACATCTCGCCATCTGCATGTCAGTATAAGTTTACCGGTAGAGTTACTACGGTACTCCTGACGACCAGGTATTTGTACACATTTTCCGGCTTTGAGTTCCCGCTCTTCATTGCAAGCATGCACATGGCACCACGGACGCTTAACAGTTTGGGTAGTTGCAGGCTTCGCAATTTCGGGCCCAGGGTTTCCGGCGTGATCTGTAAGGGGCTTGCAGCGACTGCATTGCAACTTGGAGGACGGTTTTCACTTTTCACAATGAAGACAATGACGAGCTTTCGGGACCATAATCCGGGTATTCGAGATGTAAGAGTCGAACTGCCTGGATCCCGATTCCGGACAGCCCGAAGCTGCCGATTCCATCTACTAGAGGTACTATACAGTGACTAGAGTTGCCTTGCTAACGGTTTTTGGGCCACATTTGCTTGCATCAAGAAGGGACCCCGAAAGGCACTTTCTACTGGCTTCCAGGATGTCTATAAAGGCTGTGCCCGATGCATGTGAAAGCTAATAACCCGGAGTGGTTTATGGTGTGAAGTTATTACATGCTTTACTTGGCATTGGTCTGTTTGCAGACTTTCGCGTTTTACCGTAGCAAAGCTTAGTCCCGTTGGAGCAGCTCTCTAACCCCTGCCTGCCCAATGCAATTGAGCCGAGTCGAAAGTCTACCCCTGTACTGCAATTATTCAGGCCCCTCGTCTCCATTGAATGCTTTTGAGCCTCAGCAGGTTTTTCGCCAGCCTCTGCACAGTGCCTGAAGGTGTTCTCATGGGCCCTGACAGCATTTCTCGTCCACTGCAGCGAGGACTTGAATGTGCTTTTGGCGGGAGGGTAAAATCACGTCGTCCCTAAGAGACCGTGTGGTCTTACCGACTTCGGTGCTTGGGTTTCTACTGGTGTTCTGAGTGTTGCCCTCTTTTGCCCTTATTGGTGAGTCAGGGCTTGCAGGTTTTGGGGTTGTAACCCCACCAAAAGTGAAACTCATGTGCCCCAGACTCATGACATGGACAGCCCCCAGCCCCCCAGCCTCGAGACATCCCAAGAGGCTGGCTTGTTGTAAGCAGACATATTCCGCCGGGTCCTTCCGTATAACGAAGGGATGACAGAGTTCCTGGGGAACGCCGTAAGCTGTGGGGGTGTCTTATGGGACCGAACGGATTAGAGTTCTTGCCCCTGTTGCTCGGCTTTACTTGTGAAAACTGTAAACCATTCGGATCGCTGGGTTGCCCCTCCCGAACGCATGACCGAGTTACCTCAAAAACGCTGTCATCCACTCGGTCTGCTTCGGGCCCTGTACGGACTACGAGATTCAAAGCCGACCTTTGTCTTGTCTTGTAATCACTAAGCTTTGTTTGCATCTGGTTCCCTGCCTTTGAATACCGTGAAGCCGAAGGTTGCAATCCCTTCCCCCTGATAGTAAACGGGGTGGGGGCCCCCTCCTGCTCCTGCTGCTCTTGCTCTTACTCCTGACTCTGCTTCTGCTCTTGCTCCGGCTATTGCTTTTGCTCTTGCCCTGCTGCTGCTCCTGATCTTGCTGTTTGCTTCTACTCTTGCTCTTACTCCTGCTCTTGCTCTTGCTCCGAACCGGTGTAAGGCAAATCAGGATTTACATTGAAGAGATGTTTTTGGGAGGATGGGCCCCGAAGTGTTTTTATTATTAGACGGCTGTTTGGTAAATGAGGGAAGCGATTAGTCAGCATTGCTGGGAAAGGGAGTTGCAGCGCGTCCTTGAACCGTGCATACCCAGCATCAACCCTGCAAACCAACAAATCCAGCAACCGGCAGCAAGCACAGAACGATCTCACTACCTACAAAGTGCGTCAGAGTGACCATGGACATTAAGTGGGTGGGTTCATTTTTTGGGCCCGGCTTCAGGGTTCGCAAGATGTCTTCCCTGGAATCGGGCTCTGGGCTGAGGGTTGGAGAAGCCATGTCGCCCAAATCCGAAAGTCCGAAAATCAGGGGTACTTTATTTTGGTGTCCTTATTATAAGCATCCTACTTTTTAGGGTACTGTATCAGGGTCCCCATTTTCGGAAACTCCCACAGAAGGACAGTGGAGACAAATCGCTGATGCCTTCCGACGAGCGGCTCAGAAAGGTACGGGTGATAAACGGGGCCTTCATACTAGACTAGGGCCTAGGGTTTGTGGCGCATATTCTACTATGAGTGTTAGGAGGAGTCCCAAAATAGACGATTATTTAGGCCCCTTTTCGTTATTATCCCCGAATCCTAGAAGCCCTGAGCCCTCGAGACGCCTGGAGCCTCGCCTGCCTAGGGTTAACCCCGAACCCTGAACACCAAACCTACACCCGCTCAGTGCAAGGCTTCTTCTGGAAGAACGTGTGTGCGGTTCATTAGGATGTAGCCTGCTTTGTCTAATATTATTGGATTGGGCTGTTAGGGTGAAACTCTGAGGGGTGTTGTTCAAGAATGTCCGCCAGAAGCTTCAAGGTCCAAACTTCTTGAGATCTTATGGCCGACATTAACATCCAAAGATGCCGGTTCGTGAGGTGTTGCGAGCCCAGCCCGCGTGGAACCATGCAAAAGTTTCGCTAACACCGAAAAGAAAGCCTCCGAAAACCTAAACCTCAAGGGCTCCTTTTGAAGGGTTCCTTAAAGGGTTCCTTTAAAGGCTCCTTTATGGGTTCCCTTGTAGGTTGAAGGTCGAAGACCCTAAGCCCTGAAATCCTTGCCACACCCTTAAAGCTTATAAACCCAAGCATTTTTGAAGTAGTGTAGGGGCCTTAATCATTAGAATAGGGTTTGGGGGGGGTATTCTTCTTCTTCGCGAGGCTGAGAGTCCGAATCGGACGCGCCTAATGCAAAAATGAATTCTAGAAGCTCATGGGTGTCTGTATGCGCTAGCACCGATTTACGGGAGCTGCGCAGAAATCAAACCTTCCCGAGGGGTGTGCGAGGAGCCTGTAGCCCGGCAGCTACGCGAGCCAAAAGCAACTCAAACATGCGAAGCTTAGGAACATAGCATCGGCTAAAGCACTGCAAGGGTTCTACTATACACAGCAGAACCCGCAGCGACCGGCTACCAAGCACTCAAGGTCCTGAGCCTTTTCCTCCAGGGGCCGGGGGAGGCAAATTGCAAGACCAAACCCCACATGGTTGCTTTAAATAAACCATGCCTGCTCCGACATACGTGCCGTGTACAGTGACAGCGTATATACAGAAATGCATGCCAAGCATATTGGCAAAGTGGATGATTTCCACAATGTACTGAGAAACAACTTTCAAGCCTCCAGTCGGAGCGAGGAGGAACCGCGTTCCCGAACGCATAGCCTCCATCTGCACGTGTCTACATGGCTCTCACCTGATAGCAACGTGTGTAGTCGCGTCCGGTGAGCTGTGCAAAACACTCCACTACCTTCAGCTTGCATAAAGCAGCCACGACTTTGGTCTGGGCCACGAAGCCAGAACTTTCAACACCAACCACCGTGTGCAGTTCGGTGCTTTCCATCAGTAGCTCGAGGAGGAAGTCACTTCCCATCTTGGCGTCCAACCTCCCGATGAAGCACATCAACCTGCAGTGCTTGACATAGAGGTGCTTTAACCCTCTCTTGATTGCGTCCGCTGCTGCAGCTGCTGTGAACGGTCTGCAAGTCCTCACGGCCTCGGTGGCGAAGTCCACGTCACTCGAGGGAACTCTTTCCTTAGCACCGTTCCGGATTCCTGCGCAGCGGCCCATCTTGAAGAGGAGCTCCAACTCCACACACTTGTCGGGATCTATCGTCTCATGACCTCCTGGATGCATATGTTCAGCTGCGGCTCATGGCGTGCCCCTCTGTCGAGGGGCACTGGGGTCCCCGGCTATTGGCCCCGCTGCTGGGGAGCTTGATCCCGGACCCTGTTTGGGGGTATATTATATTATACATATTATTATAAATGCAATAGGGAACCCCGAATCCCTATTCCAACTGTTGAGGCGCCTACAGTAGTTCGATTCAGGGTCTCATTGGCCCGGGAGGTTTTGCCGTTCACGATCTTGCAAGCAGCGTCCCTAGCATGCGCCAACGTGGCGCTCACGCTTCTCGGCGTTGGGTTGAATCCCTACCTTACCACAAGATTCCTTTAACTTCCATAATTGGGGGCATGGTAGGACCATACATGAAGTAGGTTATGGAAATCTGAAGGTACGCTCAACTGGCTTAAGCTTTTTGATTCCAATCTGTCGGGGTCTCGCAAAAGTCTGAAACCTAAACGGCTGTGGGGTTTGGGGATGGGCTCAGGGTGTAGGGTGATCTAGGGATCCTGTCCTGAGAGTGTGTGGGTCGCTGAGTAGGGTCCCTAAACCCTTTACCCTGAACAGAACCTGCGATTCTGGGATCTGCACGCCCTGAACCCTGAACTCCCAAACACCCAAAAGTGAGAGCTTGGGCGGTATTTCTGGGTGGCTTCAAGGGTTACAATATAAGGTCTCACAGAAGGCCTTCTACGAGGCTTACTTACAGTTTAGGTTATTCTCCGACGAGCCGGGATGTTCACATTAAATGGGGAAGGCTCCTCGGCTTCAGGGCTATGGGTTCGGGAAATTTTGTCATCGTGTTCGTTGGACAAGCTCAGGCACATCTACCCGTCGTATCACGAGATGATTCAGCCGCAGGGCTTTGATGTCACAGCGTTTGTGGTCGTATGCCTGCCATTCACCCATGCACGAGTTTCTCAGACGACTAAGCTGTCTGTATGCAAGAACCCGTGATGTTCGTGCCACTGTCTAGGCTCTGTGCCGGCTCCGATTTGCCGTTAACAGTGGTTCCAAAGAAACGCCCTCACGGTTTCCTATACCTAGACCCCCTTGAGACAGGCCAATGGGTATTCAATTTTTCGATGAAATTTCGCCATAATTTTGGATGCGCTTATTCAGCCGGCCAGCACTCGTTCTGGTTTCTCAAAGTGCCATAACGTGGGTCGAATCCACTGCGCAGAAAAGGTCGCAAGGAACGCACGTCAAACAGGTGTCACGCTGCGGACACCGCTTCGATCCGCATGGCACGATCGCAAATGACGGAGCCGAAACCCATAAACCTAATCCTACACCGCGAAGGCGGGCGGCAAAAAATCCTGGCTCACCTCAACCCTAACCTAAACACATCCTAAACCTCCTAAACCCCAGCGTTTTTTTGAAATATCGAAGAGGTTCCGAATCATCCGGAGCTCAAGGCCTTAGGCCCGCGGCCCGGGGCGTCTGAAACTCAAAGCTGCTTGAAAACGCCAGAAAGAACTGGAGATGCTCCAAGTTGAAAGATAAATCCATAAAGATGCTGCTGATCTTGTGACCTATCATCTTCTGAATGCGTTCTTGGCATTACGTGTTCCATTGTTGTTGCTGTTGAGATATGTTTGCATGTCCATTTATGACAGCAGCTCGCGACTCAGGTCGACGACACCTCTTTTCACTCTGGTCAGTAGCATGATCTTTGATGGTCGACGCTACAATTGCTGGGCTTACTGGGCCATGCTGCCGGTGTGTGGGGGTGCGGTGGGAGCCCCGGCAATGCAGCTGTGTTGAGGCTTCTGTATAGACTCTTGCCAGCGGGATGCCATGGCATAGCCAGTGTCTGATTTGGGCTTAGTAGTAGCGCTTCGCCCACACTTTCAACTGGAAGCCGCATCGCGTTATTGTGAAGGTTTTACACAGAAAATCGTCTATGGTGTACAACCCGATTGTGCTACATACGCGCCCATTATCTTACCTTCCTGCTATGCCTGCATCGACTGACACGGTTTCGGGTTCGAGAATTTGGCTCCTCGTTCGTATCGGTCAGAACCAAACCCAAGCACACAAATCCATCACAACAAACACATTTACACACGCCTAACATTCCAAATGAGGGTTTTGAGTAGAGTCAATAGAGCACCCGAGCCCCACAGAGGCCAAAGCAACTCCAAATCCTAAATCCCCCCCAAAAAATTAAGCTTCCTCCCAGGTAATCAGCAGTTGGAGCGAAGCAAACTTTTCTCTGCTGGGCAGCGCTTTATCCGCTCTTGCCGTGGCCTTCCGCGCACTGAGCCCCGGCACCAATGAGAGTGTGAGAGCTCACGCTTCACAATTCCTTCAGGTTTTTGCAGCTTCAACATGTCATGAGGCTTTGGTTTTTGAACCCGACTTAATCTTGTGTGTGGACAGCATTTCTACTAGTTTCAATCCAAGCAGTGGTTGATGGGTTTCCGGGCTGCTGTATGGGGGTTTAGTTTAGGCTTGTAAGGCGGTGGCCGTGGCAGAAGCCTGCATGTTGGGCCATGCAAATGCCTGCATAAATTGTGATGAGGGCAGGCAAGATGCAGCCATGCTTGTGATCGAGTGTGCTGATTCGAGGAAAACAATTCTGCAGGGCAGACTGCTTTGTGAGCAGCCGCTCGACAGCATCAGCCCCTGGTATCTCAGGTTGATTCACTCGCGCCTATACACGTGCATGCTTGGACTCCACTTGGTCACAAAATGCTAAGGAAGGTGGATTCCATCACTCTTTGCTACTACATGGCGCCCTACAACCTGGCAATCTTCTCCGTTGCATCCGCCGCCGTCGAGGGGATTCAGCCGGTGAGGCCTGAACGTCTCGGTGACGATAGCGTCGGTGGTAGCGGTGGTGCTGACCGTGAATGCGTTGTTGTCGCTGGTTGATGTAGACACTTATGAACGATGATGAGGATGATGTTGTTAATCATATGATAATGGTGAGGATGATGATGGTAATGATGGCTGTAAGCTATGAATTTGATGTCGCCGGCAAGGAAGCAGACCGTTGTCAAACCGTTACGGTGCCTATGGTTCCAGAAGCCATAGGGCATGGAAGGGATCAGCGTGGCGGCTGCTGTTGACACGACAAGCTAACCTCAAAGCCCTGCATGAACGGGAAATCCAAGCATCCCCCAAACCCGACATTGTATGAATAGAAGTAATCATAATAATCATAGCAATAATGTTAATAGTAATAAAGTGTGGCAGTCCAAAGTCCAAGGTCAGACAAGCAACACCCGCAGTGTGGGCACTCCCGGCCTTATAATGGTAGGTGAGAAGATGTGAGAAGGCCGTCGCGGACTGCCAACCTGAAAACCCAGTTCTATCATTTTTGAGAGAAATCAAAGCTGTTTGAGGCAACTCCTCGGCTTCGACTCCACATTTGTGTCTCGGTTTCGAGCTTCGGAGGACGTTGTGACAAAGCCGAGTAGTACGGAAGGGGAGCATGTCCTAAACCAAAATTAGGGCCTACAATGAGATGCAGACTTCCCTTACAATCGACCTTTGGGTGTGGCTCTGCGGCATTGCGGCGCTTACCGTAAGGCCTCACTCGTATAGTGCTTCTCGCAGCTAGGTCTTGCTTTCATGCGCTCTACAAGGTAGAGAGTTCAGGGTTTGTGTTGACAACTGCCTTGGGAACTTTTGATTGCGAACACACAGACACACAGACACACAGACACACACACACACACATTTATATATATATATCTTTATTTGTTTTATTTATTTACTTATTTACTTATTTATTTATACTGTTTATTTATACTCATTGATAATGTTACGCTTTTCCCAAGCAATTCGACGATCGTGGTTCTTCTGGTCACCGTACTCTAGGACCCTGCCGACAAATCCCTAGATCCTGGGCATGTCCGAATGATGCGACCTTCTCGAACGCTGGAGCCGCAATTACATGCGCAGTTCTGTGGCACTGTAAGGCTGGTGCTATGGTTTCAAAATAGTACATATCATCTGGTCATGCATAATATCAAGTTATACCAGAATATAGGAACGAGTGCCCAAGCCTCTGGAGCGTTCAGGCTCCTTGCGTAGGGCTTCCCCCTTCCACTCGCCAAGAAGCCCCGAGGAATCCCAAATGATGTAAGGGTTTTGGGGGGTTCATGGTTTACCTTAAACCCTGAATAACCTACCTTTTTAGGGTTCCTTATTATGATTTCCTTATATAAGTCCTTAAAAAGGTCGGTTTTTCCGGGTCAAGGTAGGGGATGCTCTGGACATGAACAAACCCTGAACTTGAACCCGAATCCCCAACCCAGAACCCTAAGCCCTAAACACATCCCCGGACGTGATATGCTTTTAAACAAAAGGCCGTGCACCCCGTGAACCTTTCGGACCCTAAACTGAAACCATGGACCCTAAACACAGTAAACCCCATGTTCGTTATATATATATATATACATATGCATATATATATATATATACATAGATAGAGAGAGAGAGAGAGAGAGCGAGTTATATTTATATACATGTAATGTGTGTATATATATATATATACACGCTTTATGACGGAATATACGTTTAGATGTCCCCCCTAATCCCCATGGTATCCCACCCACCCCGCCCCCTTTTGGGGTGTGGTGTCTCTGGTCTTGCTTGGGCTCCTGGTCTTGCGGCTTTTTCGTCTGTGGGGTGGCGCCGGTGTTGGGTAGACAGGAACACCGGCCTTCTCTTCAAGCTTAGGCCCAAGTGTTGTGTTTGCTCTAGCATGCCACCAAGCAGGAGCTGCAATCTTGGCTGACTCGACGCATGCTGTGCATGTTGTAATTACATTGGGTTGGCTGCGGAGCAGCTAGCACACCTACAGAGGTTGTCATTCTTATTGCGAGCGTTACTGCACCAGAGGTAGCGGTTTCCCCCTTTTTCCGATGCCGATGGTGCCTCTGTCGCTGTGGTGTAGCCGTGCATTGCATTGACACCCGGCGCCTCCTCCCGCTTGTGGTTTGGGTGGTGAATTTTAGTTCCAGTGCGAACTGTGTTCCGCAACCTGCCCCCACCAGAACAAAGACAATCATGCCAACCACGATCACGTGCCAGCTACTTCTGCCATGTTTGAGATGGGAAGTTTCCCTGCATGTCGAAAACTTGCGAGAGTCAGGGGGAATGCGACACCAACAAGTCCGATCCCAGCTGGGATTGGGGAGAGGGTAGCGGCCCGGGACCCGGAGCATATTTACATACACACACATACATATGTATGTATATATGGTTTATATGACAAAAATATATGGTTTATATGAACTCCTCTCCCTCAAGATCTCCAGCTTCAAGCCCAAGAAGCCGGTTTTTGAAGGTGGAGCAGGTCTACCTGGCGGGATCTCTCCTGACCTCCTGCAGCCTAGACCATGGGAGAACTTTTTGTCTTTTTTCTTTGGCCTTCCACATTGTATATCTCGTCTAATTATATTCGAAAGTTTGAACTTTTTTTGGGCCGTAGATATTTTCTCTATCTTAGAAAAATTGAACCTTCTTTCGGCCCGGTCATTGAAGAAGAGAGGTACCTTAGCCTGCGCCTTCAACGTCGCCAGTCACCTGGCCCCCAGGGGATGTTTGGGTGTAGAGTGTAGGGCTTGTGGGGCTGAGAGGGTTTGGGGATATTTCAAGTTTAGGGCTTGGGATTTAGGCTTCAACTGGAGCTTGTTTTGGGTTTGGGGTTTCGGGTTCAGGACACCCATCCTTTTTTTGGCCCGGATGCCAAAAAGGATGGGGTTTAGGGTCCGAACGATGTGGAGCGTCGGTTTTTTCTCGGCTGGATCGCGCGCCTTTCACGGATGTAGGAATTGCTTTTTTTCTGCAGCCAGAGTGGAGTAGGCGTGTTCGGCTATCCGACATGGGAGAGTCTGGGAGAGCCTGAGCAAGCGCGTGCTGTTGAGGTTATCTTATCATCAAGCACATGAGCCCCGTGGGCGCCACTGTCATTGCAAATGCGAAGACGCCAGCCACAATCTTGACCTCTGTGCGACTTTGCTGCAGAGCACGCCTACTCAGAGTCGAAGCGGAGACCTGAAAGCACTTGAGCCCCAAATCCCCGAGGCCGGGAAAAACGGATTTCAATCAGGCACAGTAAATCCTCACGCGGTATTTCCATAGTCGTGGGCTGTTGTGCTCTCTGGCCGAAATGTTCTGCGGGTTTTCAGCTTTTTTTCTGGCTGCAGCTTACGATGACTACGACTGCGACTGCCGCTGCACCACATGTTTGCCGGAACACGTCATACAAGCCCGCAGCCCAAATGACCCCGCTCTCCAAGCCCTCAGCGCTGTTTTGAACAAGTCATGATTCCTCTAAATATATCTCGACAGGACCGCAGTTTGGAACAGCTCAGGATTCCCAAAGCTGAATCCAGCACCCTGTTGCCAAGACACAGCTCGATTTGTTGTTTGTAGGGTCTCGATTTTCAGAGTCGAGGATTTCGGGGGTATAGTCGCTGATACTGTAGTCCGACCATCCATTGCCTGTATTGGTTTGGTTTGAGGTACCCGACAGAGTATACCCTACTGGCTCTACTGTGCTTCTGCAATTACAAAGGTTCGCATAAATGGACCTTGCACACATGCGAGGTGCCCGAAATGATGGGCTTAAGCTTTTGGAGTTCTTCTGCACAAAGAGAACTGATCTCAATTTCTGACATCCCGGCATCGGAGTTGTATTTCATGGGTTGAAATGGAATAGATGCATGCATGCAAGGATGCATGGATGGATATGTGACTGTGCGTTAACAAAAAATTGCTGCTTTATGTTATGCTGAGGTTCATCTTTGGCAACTCTGTGGGAGCTCTGCAAATCCTGGGCTTTGGTGCAGCTTGCGCCCAAAGAAGGTTCTCTTAGGCTTATTGCACTATGAAATTGTTATAACCTGTAGTTTTCATGTACACATCTACAAAACGAGTTATTATTCCCAACCCTAAACCGTATACCCTAAAGCTATTATGTACTGTACTACATTACAATAAGATGGTACATATTTTTAGGGAGCCTTGACGGGCTCAGGGAGTTTCGGAAGCTTAGGGCTTGGAACTTAGGGCTGAGGGGAGGAGGGATTTTGTGTTATGGCTTTGGGTTCAGGGCTTTCGTTCAGCCGTTGATGATGCACTCAGTGTTGTATGGGACCACCCCGCCTGGACACACTGGACCCCCGACCCTGAAGAATAAGAACCCAAGTCGCACCCTCCGGTTTGGAAGATGAGCTTTTCTGGGGTCGACTCGCCAAGTAGTTCCATCATTGTACGAGTAGTTGAGGCAGGCCATAAACAAGCAATCAGCCGGAGATCCCTTGACATCCTGAGAATTGCCTTAAAAGGCATGGAACCACAGCCGGAAACTGGCGCCATACAACGCGCAGACCTCGTCTAATCCGGACAACCGCCTCAAAAAAGCATGGAACTTCAGCCTGTTGAACTCCTGAGACTGGCATCAGAAAGGTTTGTGGGTAAGGCCCGAAGCAACCAATCAAAACGGATGTAGTTTGGGAAACTTCTCTTGAAGAGTATGAAGTGCATGGGGCCTAAAGCCCAACATGAGGGTAGAGGCCTTCGGGATGATACAGTAGGGCTTTTAGTTTCGGTTGTGAGCCCATTCTTCACGGCAGGGCTTGCTTTTTCCATTAGGGGCGAGGATGATTTGGGCCTAGGCTTGTCAGAGAGTTCCGGCCTTGGCTTAGTTTCAGGTTATACAATGATCGGTGCCAAGTATTTTCCGGCTTTGGCCTAGGTGACTATCGCGGGCGTGTGGCTGCACAGCCAGAAAGGTCGCGCCATCAAGGTCTGAGGCGCTCCGTTGGATTCCGGCAACACAATAACCTATGCTACTATGGCTTACTATGAAAGGAAGTTCATGAGAAACGGCCCTTGGATCATGAGAAAAAGCCCTTTGAAAATCTGGAAGTTGAGGATTCACATCCGATGTCCTGGCTTGCCAGGGTCCGTTTTGGTTCGTGTCT